>DVXP01000338.1:0-22194 GCA_018235645.1 Junonia grisea | reverse complement strand
TATCACGCTTAAAAAAAAAAATAATAAATTATAAAAAAAAAATATAAAAAGAAAAAAAAAAAAAAATAAAAAAAAAAAAAAAAAAAAAAAAAAAAAAAAAAAATAATAATAAAAAATTAAAAAAGATAACAACATTATTTAATTATTCCACTTTTCTGTAGTTTTAAAACTTCTCATAAATAATGTAATATTTTTTTTTCAGTTTAAGTATCTGACTAGGGCCACAGGAAGATAAATATTTAATGGTTATTTAACTTTTTATCATTTACTGTCTGCCTGAAATATACCACCACAGTGTTCCAATTTGGGCAGATTTACATATGACAGCAGAGTGTCTGTATATATATTTATTTGCACTCAAATTTAGTGCTGGAAAACTTAGCGACACCAGCCGGAGTTCACTAATATCGTTGGAGTGAGAAGCGACGTGTACGACACGCATGGCTACGAAGCCATTAGGTCAAATTACTATATAGTAAGTGCAGAGAGCATTTGCTATGCTATAGGTTAATCCTTAGTTAATATATGTATAAATTGTAAAAGGTTATTAATGGTTTAATTGTAAACGATGAATTCGTTACTAAAAAAAATATTACTCAGTAATGCCACAGTCACAAGCTGATGCTAATAACTTCGTTAGCGAAAAAGTTGAAAATAGTTTTTATCAATTTTAAATGTTAAAAGTTAGTAAAACGAAACTGTTTTGGGAAGTGGTAGTATTTGTAGAATTAATTAATAAATTAAGCAGGCACGTCTCAAACGGCGGAGAGCACTATAGCGGCGCGGCGTCGCGTCGGCCTGGCGATGAATTCCGCTCGCAGCTCAGCTGAATAATAAATGTACCCAGGCCGCGAGTTCACTCGATCTTAGTGATCTTGAAAATTTGCACAGTTTTATTCTTTGCGTTATATTTTTGCTGGTGAAAAAATAAAAGATATGAAATTCATTCAATTCCATCAGCCAATCCAGACTATAATATCTATGTACAGAAATCAGTTTATTACATACATCTAAATACCTATATTTAGGAAGCGTATAAAAATTTCAGGTAGGTATACGAATTTATCAGTAGGTATAACAAGAGCATTTAACACTTTAACTTCGAAACAAAAGCATATTGCACCTATTCTATAATCTTGAGGCCACCGTTTTATTTCTCGGAATATGTATTTCCCTTGGTTGCTTTAAACGTTTAAACATATAAATTATATTATACATTTATTATATGTCAGTACTAGACATTTATGGTTACCGCTGCCGCCGTTGGTCGTAGTATAATGTTTTATAACTTCAAACCTCCTTCAATAAAAAGGGTACTTAAAGCGCAAAGAATTTTTCAAATCAGGTTGGTAGTTTTCAAGACTAGCGTATTCAAACCAACAAATATTTCATCTTGACATATATTTTAGTACAGACTTTTTAACGGTTTAGTTTTACTGAATATGTTTGCTTGATATGTACTCGGGATATTTTGTAATGTAAACATACATATGTATATTCCCGAGGGAAGTACGAGGAGGTACGAATTTTATTGAGATGAAAAGTTCTTGCTAAAATATACGGTAATTCAAATATGTCAACATCAAAACTCATTTAGGTAGTAGTTAGGTAGCAGTCGTTAATTCTCAGAGGAAATGAATTCTCTCGTTTTAGTAATGATATTTTTATGTATATTAAAAGCCTTATATGTGATCAAAACGAAATAATATTGTACCGGGAACGGTGTTTCTAAAAATAGACATAAAATTTTAATAAAGGTAAAAATATTACCCTCTTTTGCAATGAACGTTACGTGACATACCACTCAAGTTATGAAAGGCTTTATCATGTTTATAGCTCATCGGTTCAGGTCGTTTTATTGAGCCGGTACGGTTAGATTAGACCTCCGACTCAGCCCCTTTACCTTTCACAGTTGCCTGGAGCGAATGACACGACGTATTTGTTATCAAGTTAGGAGGTGTTTTAGTTCGGCAAATTTTTCTATAATATATTGTTATAATGTTAATTTTCACATATAAACTGCACTGTTTTATCGGATTTTCTGACAAAAATTAAAATAATTTATAATTGTACTTAGTACCCTTTGATTATTATCAAAGTTACTATCCTACTTTAACTAAGTGAGTCGGGACGACTTGTCAAGGTTGAAATTGGTTTCCTTTGAATTTGATTGGGCTGTTATCGAATCAAAGATTCTCAAAGATACCTATCCAAAGTACCTTTGAGGATCATCCCAGGTTCAGTGGTTAATTTTGTCCATGAAAATCTTGTTTATTAAATACATTAACTTTATTCTTATTTATGTTAGTATGACTATATGTAACCTACCTATACAATTGCTTTCAATATACACGTACGAAGCTTTTTTAAGCGGTTGTAATATTTTTTAATAATTTTATACCGACACAATACACAAATTATGCACGAACGAATGTATTCTGTATACAGCTGCTAATTTGATTTACTGTTAAAATCATATAAAAGTGCTCTGCACTGATTTCATCGTGGCTTCCAACGATATAACATAGCAATTAATATTTCAATAACTCCACATTGAACTCATTCAAAAATGTCAAGCCTGTCAAGTATTTTTTATATCCAATTAGAGCGCTCAGCCTGGCTTTTGAAAGCTCTCGTTTATATTTCTGCTATGCTGTTTCTATGCTGTCCTTTTACATGGTAAGTGTCCTGCTAATGAGGCGGCGTTTACCTAACTCCTTTTATTTATTTAGGTTCCGTACATGAATTTGCTTTGATGTAACCAATCAAAATAGCGTTTCTGTAAAATATTTTTGCCATTCTTCTACAAGAGTTTCGGTATTTTATGTGACTTATGAGGCATGACATACTTACTGAAGGCAAAAACATTTGAAAGTATATAATTGCAACTTACGAGCATTGAAACGCAACAAAAAGGAAAATAAAGAGCAACTTCTCAACGTCAAGGAGTTTTGCCTCGTTCGTGGCCTGCGCCCGCCCGAGAGCCAAGGCTTTGACATCAGAATTAATGAGTTTCTGTAACAACAAGCACTCAAAAATGGCACGTCCTTCAGAGGTTTAAGTGTTAAGAATCTTTTGACAGTACTTTAAACAGAAAAATCTAAGAGTGACTATGATATACGAGGATTTTTTGTAATAGTAAAATTATTGCGGCCATTTTGTACATATTATATGATTACACATTTGTTACTATATACCATTATATGTATTATTACCAAATTTGGCATAATTTTTTTTATAAAACCCCTAAACGAACTGATATTTAGTAATTGATTTTTTTTTATAACATGCAAAGAATAATGTAGATTGTCCGACTCCTCTTCATAAGTACATTCTCGTAGTATTTTTTTCTGTTTAAATATTAAACATGCATATTGCATTATAATGAACGTTGTATTAATGATAGTAGATTAATGTTAAAACAATAAAGCCTCATTGTTTTAAGCTCTGCGGTGAGCCTTTATTAAATGCAGTTGAGTATAGAAAATCCATTCTGTAGGTATACACGAGTCAAATGGAAAGCCTTTCTGTGTCACCTTTCCACAGCGGAGCGCACCACGGCCTATTTCTTTCTATAGCAACAGTTTACTTTCTGAAGTCCCATTCAGCTTTTCATAGGAACCCATTTGTTAACAAATGAGAAGTAAATACACTCATTTTAAAGTATTACATTTATTCGAATTATTCGTGACAAATGACATAGTATTAATTAATAACATTACGTCGTATAAACTAAGTATTATCTTGAGCTTACAGGTTCTCTCAATTCCTATTTCAGCCAAGCTAGCCGATCGCCAGACATGCACGAACACGCCTGTAGTGGTTCACCGAATATTTACAACACGCACACACGATCGTGCCGCATGACCACACGAATGCACCACATGTTCATACATATTACAACGTTAGTAGACGATTATTACACACGTACACGGTACATTATTCTATTATTTAAGGTTTTGATAATAATTAATCAATGGGAACAATTGCGTATTATGTTAGGTAAAAAATGCTTGAAATTACTACATCCATTCGGTTTCAATAAAAAGAATTTATCAATCGACTCTTAAAATAGATTCCTAAATTAATTCCTTAAGTATAAACAATATATTGACACAATTTTATGTTAATACATACAAGACGTGAATTAATTTAGACTATGTCCTAAATCTATAAACCAAATAGAGTGTAGTAATGAGCAGGCACGGATAATAAAATGTTAATCTTACTTCACTAGTCGACGAGTAAATTGCTTTCCTAAAGATACAATTATCTACTGCCTAACTTATCTATACAATTCATAAAAAATGTTGACTATTCAGTCGGTTTTCTTACATGCTACACGAATATTCGACATACAACGTCAAACATACTGACAAACGTGGACACCCAATATCAATTTAAAGTACTAATTATGTGATGAGTATTACAACCATGATTAGTAGTTTTATCTCTCTCTTATTAATTTGGGGGTAACATAGTAGTACCACTTGTTCAGGCAGCTAATAGAAGGATTTAAGGATGATTGCAGATGAGATTATCAAGCTAAGTTGATTTGCATTAAACGTTGCGTTATTTATTCCCTATTTGGCAGTAATGGTCCTTAGAGAGAACATTTAATGACTGCCTTACAAGTGAAATCTACCCTTGAGCGGAGGTAACACGTTCATAGCCGGTCGCCCAATAATAAAATTATCATAAAAATATATAAATTATTATTTATTATTGTTAAGTAATTTGTATAATGCCATGTAATTAAAAAGTTAAATATAAATTGCAGAGACCTCTATAAATAAGGATCTTTAAATAATGGAAGAAGGAGGTTTTATTAATTATGTAACTTGTTTGTTGTTTTAGAAGTGATGAAGCAATGTTTGTTTTTCCTTTAAGATAATTAGAGATGGGCTTTCATAACATAATGTGTACTGTGTTCTAGAAAATCGTATATTATTTAATTTTACGTCATGGTTATATGATGAGAAACAATAAAAAATACATACTCATTTATATTAAACTAATTGTAGTAGTTGTACAAAAAATAAAAATCATTCTATAATTTGGTACGACTTAATAGTAATCTGCAATAATAATAAATAATAAACGCAACACTTACAATAAGTAATTAAACAAACTTAATTTATGTTAACAATATCTTAAATTAAAGATTAGAGAAGAACATACATTTTATTTTGAGCCGTGTACCTATGCGTATAAGTAAATTCACGCTTGCAATTAATATTAAATGTCAAAACATATTTACAAAATAGTTTTAAAATATTTTCGCGAGAAATTTTAACACTGAACGACAAGTCGGTAAAATGTAAAACAGTTTTTGCTTGAAACTCATCTTATTAATAAAAGCGGGATCATGCGATGCGATTTTGTTTCATCTGTATTTTTAATTACAATCGTATTCGATTTATCAGAATCGATATTCATTTCGTTGCCGGTATTCGGGTTGAGTCTGAACAAACGGTTTAACAGCAGGTGCTCATTCACATCACTATAAAGCAAGCGTTTTTCATTTCCTGTGTTTGCAGTGCAAATACGCGGATGTAAACGAATCATTACGGTTAACGTACATTCCGGGAGATGCTTGTTTGAAATTTCACGTTTTTTTTTACTTTTTATGAAGCTTGATATTAGAAATTAGGAATATCGCCAATCTATCAATAAAAATAACTATCATAAGTTTATATGTAAGCTAATTTCACATTATTATTTTAACACATAATGAATATTTAGAAATAAATACGATATTTTGAAACAAAATGACGAAAATAAAGTTTCAATTACTGAAGACTTTTACATTTTATTAACTTTAACATTTTATATCAATAAATAAATTGCCGTGTTTGTGTAAGTTGCGTCGTTAAAATAATTGTGTCGGAAAATCAACACATCGCTAATGCGTTGTTAATATCGAAGCTATAATCTTGCAGTGCAAAAAAGCTTTTACGACGCAAGATTCGAGTCGCGATAACACCGTGAAATTGTACTGAAATCACAAACAATGTGATTTCAGTACATTTAATAACTTGATTTAAAAAGAACGATCTAAAAGCCTGATAGATACAGATAGGGATAGTTGTGCGTAATTGCTCCTAGGGATCTAGTTTTTACCGCCACTAGACTGTTAGCGGTAGATTGACTTCTTTGTTTTATTACACTGCTGCTATTTGTGGAGTATCATTGTTGTACCTAGACTAGTTTAAAACTGAAATTGAAACTTTTTCAATTTTGAACATGAACAAAATGCAATATTTAATTTTAAAAACGTTTAAATGAATATTCAAGTTGAGCACTGAATAAATACACTGTTTCGGATATTTTACAGTTGTTTATTAAAATATAGAACTTTAATTAATTTTAAAAACTGAAATTTTCTAAAAGACTCTGTAATAAAATATGTAATTTCTTCTGGGATCAATCCTTATATAGGTATTTTATCCTGTACCACGTGCCATTTGTAGCTATGTAAAGCCAAGAGAATAAATTAAATATTCAAGATTAATTTTTTTAAGGCTAACTCTCTTTACCGTATCGGATTATTGGTTTGGGTGTTACACATATTAGTTCATATACCTACCTAGCTTCAAGCCATCTTAGAAATAACGACTTTCAAATTAGTACCCTCATCAATGTCGTTTTTACAATAATCGATAGAGTTTAATAACACATTCGGTCGCTTATACGTTAAATACCCTCTTCAAGCCTTCGCAGGTTATTACAGCAATGGTATCATTTCAATCGCATTTCGGATTTTACAATGAAGTTTACAATTTCTCTATGTAAAGGTAGGTATTTACAAACAGGCAAAAATTTATCAAAATTCTATATTAAGTGTAACCATGTCGTTGTCTCACAATTTTAATTCTATACTATTACGATGATTTATTCATTAAAATTTTAACCAATTGACGCGCATTGAGAAAGACTTTGGTCCTAGCTCACTTTCTTTTTCTTATTACGATAAAATTAAAATGCGTCTTAATTTTATATAACTTAATAAACAGAATTTTTACAAATCACGAAAATAAAATGTGGGATGGTATGGCCTTCCTTTGAGAATGCATATTTTAAATCCTATTGTTAATTACGTCCCTTACAAAGTCTATAGAACGGTAAAGGCACGGTAATGATGTGTATTGCACTTATCATACGGGAACTTCCATACAAACAGAGAAGAAATTCCATCTAAAGGGTTCAAAAACGCTCTATACTACAAGTCAAATCGAGAAAAGCATTTCAAGGCACATCCATTTAGAAGTAAGAGTAAAGTGGTAAACTTTTAGTGGTTAAAATCAGAGCGACCGCTAGAAGCGTAATCTACGACGAGAGAGATCCTTTATGAGATCCACAATGACACAAGAATATGTTTGATTTCACCTCGCTAACATTACTTATCATCGCATACCGTTACACTTTTAACACACGTGTTTCCTACATACACAATATGAATATATCGAAATATTAAACGAAGCTCATATGGTTCATCGAATGTTTTATCGCACCTTGTCATTATTCTGTATCCAGAAAAATCTTCATGTAACAAATAGTATTTAGAACGTTCGCTCGTTCACTCGATATAGCACACTCCGCCGTTCGCTATGGTCGGAATATGATTCCCGTTAATTTTTTCGTGGCGGCAGGAGGTTCGAGTTGGCTGCGGTCAAAAGGCAGGCGGGCGCCTCGTGTCACAGGGCAGGCGCAGGCAGGCGCCGCGGCAGAGGTGTCGTGCGGCGTGCAGGAAGGCGGGTGCTCGCGCGGCGGGCGGCGCCGGCGGCGGCAGCACCGGCGACAGCGAGCCCGCACCGGACGGGCTCTCGCGGTCCGCCGCGGAGGGCGGGCGCTACACGTGCGTGCAAGCGCCCGCCGCTACGGGTCAGCCGCCCGCCAGCACGTCCTCCGGCTCCGGAGACCAGCAGTTGTCCGATAGCCAACACCCTACTACTACTGTCACCACGCCTATCAGCAACGCTAATACTATGTACACTTCCGCGTTCCCTGTGGGGTACAAACATAAATATCACACACATTATTAAAATCAAATTAACAATTTAACAAAGCTGATGTACTTTATTTTCTCACTTTATTCTAGACATATATCTCAAAAGGTTGTAGATTTTTGTTTGGTTGTGACAATATAGAATGAAGTATCTTGGTACTTGTACTGTAATTATGTAAAGTACGAAATTACTATATAATCATATACGCAATAAAATAATTTTAAATGGGTTTTGATATTGATCATTATATGTACGTAAACTACCTATTATTGCTTGTATATATATAACAGGAAAGCTTAAATCCATACCGAGTTGCTTCCGAATGCCTAAAGGTTGCCGGCTGCGCCAGAGCGAGTTGATGAGCGTGGGATCGCCCCGCGTGCGCCAGTCGCGGTAGCCTCGCCCTCTGGAATACTGACTGAATCTGCGTACAAATGCGTCGATATTCAAGCGAGCACTCGAGCTTCATTAAAGGAATCATCTCGAAAGGTATCGTCTCGAGTGATACTTTATCGGTAACCAACTTTAATCTGTATGGTATGCACGACAATTCGCAGTCATCTCTAGTAATTACACAACAAAACCGCTAGCCTTTGGCGGCTGGAGCGAAGCCAAATACTTCATTCAACGCTGAAGCTATCAGACCATACAAATTGGAGTTTTTACTGATAGAAGCAAATAAAAAGCGAAATTGAATTGTTAGCATTCCCATTTTAAGGATATTTCAATTGCGAATCGTGCAGGATGCCTAGCGTATGTAAACATGTGTATCATGCGAATACTATCATCTACCGTGAACTTTGCGGATGTCTAAAGCTAACTTTCTGTTACGTTAAATTGATGCGCGAAATATTTAACATCATTTACAAGCTTCATTAAGGAATAGTACAAAATGCAGTTTATAATTACAAAATATCGTTACGAGTATATACAAACATAGCTCTGTTAAAAATTTAGAAACAAAGTTAAACAAACAATTCAATTTCGCAAGACTTAGAATTTTAGTTGGCACTTCCTAAAAAGTGTTTCTTACAATTTATCAATTGAAATTGTAATACTAAATACTAGTCAAATCATGGGGAGTCTCAAGTTTGATATACAAGTAAATATATTTAAGTAATTCTGTAATGAGAATGCACTGACTGCCTCAAATGCCTACTTACTTATTAAACTACAAATCAAACGTGCAGTTACGTAATTACGTTGTTACCATGCAGTGGATCTAGGCTTACATCAACCATCGGTAACAATCGATGATTTAAAGGAATTCTTCTAGAATTCTTATCTGCATTCTTGTTCTCATTATTACAGAGATTATGGTAAATGTATTGGTCTAAGTAATAGATTACTTACATTATCTCGTCGGAGCCGTTTCGTTGCGGATGATAACATATAATATAAAACATAACTTACATATATACCTCCACAATGAACTTTTAATTTTCAACGCATTGAGTGAGCGATGTTCAATGAAAAGTTTATTGTGACTTAGTATGATTATTCTGTGAACTCATAATAATCGTCAGAAAGTAATCTAATCTTTGGAATGAAATCAATAGGGTTAAACATTGTCGGTACTCGTAATAACACAAAACTTACTTCACTCAGATATCGACACACAGTTAACTAAACAGAAAACACACATTACTTAGCATTATTGTTAAAATATCTTGAACTTTAGAGAACGTGTTTCCGAGTTACGTCGGCTTTCAAATTAGGTATACATATATCATGTACTGAATCGTAATTACAGACATATTATAAACAATGATTATTTTCCTAAGTCTTCGTAGTTATACTAAATTAAAACAGGTCATATTAAGCATAATAGCCCTCAAATAGAGCTACAATAAGTATGTAACGCAAAGATATCATTTAGATTACGAATAAATTAACAAGCTTCTGAGCAACTTAAGTGTTTATGTTAGTGTGGACATTGAAATATCAGTAGTGAATTCAACAACGTTTGATAAAATATTTAAATTACTTTTGTTCTTAACATTAGTTGTCGTTACTATAAATAACAAAAGAATCTTCAAAAATATTAAAATAACTTTAATAATTACAAAGACTTCATGTGCTGTTGGTATTAGTGACCTATATACGAATATATTACGCAGTGGTCCCGTTGTTTAATAAATAATGAGCTGCAAGCTCAAAGGATATAAACTTTGTCGTAAACATGGAGAGCACTGTGGGTACCAGCATTAATAAGGGTTAGGATACACTATATATTTGCCGGTCATAAAGTAGCGGAAACACATCCTCGAGTTCGTGAAGGGATACTAGTTGTGCGGTGTACACACAGGGGTGGTAAGTGTAGTGAGAGTGAGCGTACTTGCGGACGCCGCCGACGCCGGCGGGCGGCGCGGTGGAGTGCGACACGGCCGGCACCTGCGCGCCGCCCTGCACGCTGCCTTGCGGCGCGCACACACAACACCCTGCGGTCAAACAACAATACGCATGTATACTTGATTTATACCATTGGGATAGAGAGGAAATATATGTATGTATGTAACTAGTAAACTCAAAAACTACTGGACCAATTACAAAAATTCTTTCAAAATTAGAATGCTGCATTATTCCAAATTATAGACCATATTTTCAGTACAAATACCTTTCTAAAAGCTTTGATGAGTAAGTGCGAAGTCGTAGTCGATTTATGTATCTTAATATTATATGGAGTAGAGGTGCACAAGCCCTGACTTTATGTAGTTGATTTTTAAAGTATTTTATTTAGGAAAGTATTTTGCAAGTGTGCGTAAAACAGCTAATAGATGTTTCACCAAAATAGAATTGTATCGTTTGCGCATCGAAACGCATTGGTCCCATAAAAACAGATACAATAATAATATGCACCAAGAAATTCATAATTGTACAATTAGTAGCTTAAGAATTAATAAATAGTTAATAAAGTATTTCGATCAAACACAAAATTGTATTACAAGTACTGCAATTAATAAAATAAAAGGGATAAGGGAAGGGGATTTCCTCTTACACACTTTATGCGCATGACATGAAATTACATTTTATTTAAAACATTAAGTCGGTGGACCTAATTGTTTTTTTACTTGAATGGCTATAACTCAAAGCATAAAATTTCGCTTACTATTTCTCGGGAAAGTTAATTAAGCGAAAAATTTCATCCCTTACACGCTGGCTTTGACGTTGACCGTGTTTGTTGCTATTATGACGTGCACGAAATTAAACGAAGTTTTTAAGGCGATTTCTTCACAATGGAATTAGGACAAGGGAGCCGTCTGTGTCGGTAAAGCTTTGTTGCATTGGATTATGTAGAAGCAAGCTTTCATGCTCTTTATTCCGCGTGAACGTTCAATCGTTTTCTATATGTATTTTTATAAAGAAACTTTTTAACTTCATTTAATTATTTTATATAAGTATTTTTATTCACGATAAGAAAATGTTTGACTAAGTTATAACAAAAAAAAAATGAACTTCATTTCAGATTCTTCTTCTTCCTAGCATTTTTCCCGGACTTAACCAGGGTCTGTTTTATTCCAACCTAAGTTTTAGCAGGTTACTGATTTTTACGCAGAGCGATTGCCGTCTGACCTCCGTAACCCAGAGGGCAAGCCAGTAACCATTTAGACTAGAATATTTTACCTACTAATAGTAACGATCGTTATCAGGTTTTTATAATAACAACCGGGACCGGCGGCTTTACGTGCTCTCCGAGGCACGGTGGGTAGACTCACAAGAACCAGACCTAGGAACGAATGTTTATATAAATATAAACATTCGCCCCGAGCGGGAATCGAACTCGCGACCACCGGCGTTCATAGTGCTTTAAGCACCACTACACCAGAGCGGTCGACGAATTTCATTTCAGATTATGACGACAAATAATGTCTAAAAATACATACATATGTTATAATAAAAATTACATTTTTAAAAAGGCATTTTTTAAGTAATAACAATTGCCCAAAAAGTAAATCTCATCAAAAACATTTCATTTAAAATGTTGCCAAGACGACCACATAAGGTTTGCCCTGTGAAAAAGATTTCAGATCTCAAGTAAAGCCAAGCTTTGGAATCCACACGGCCTAACTCTACCGACACTAACTTCAACAAAACCTATAATACATTATCAGTAAGCCCAAAAAGTAAATTTTATTTATTTGCTTTTTCATCTCGTATTCTCGTCAACAAACGTACCAACAATTCATCACGTATTGACACAATATCATTATAATCTAGTTGTTTGTATCGCTGAATGTTAAATTGAGTTTGCTATTCATAATTTAGTACGTACAAAATGTGGCTTTGTGACTATTCATCGTTAATTCTCTTTGTTGATTGGTATAATTTATTGGCACAATTAGGGACAATCATGTCACCGCATCATACAAATTTAACGGACCATAATATTTCGGTTTACTTTGATTATATAAATTAGCTAGCCGTCCTTGGCAGTTAACGTTGTTAGTTAAGGTCACAGCGTTGTGTTTATATAAAAACTTTCCTCAATCAACAAACCATTTAATACAGAGAGTTTTCCAACGAATTCGATAAATAAACTCCATTTATTTCATACTAGCCGCCCCACGCTGTTACACTCTTGGTTTTGGTATTGCTTTGTTCCTGTTAGTCGCAGCGTGATGTAATCCATACTAATATTAGAAACGAGAGAGTAAGTTTGTTTATTTTTTCCACTTTCACGTCGCAACTATTGAATTGATATTTGATAGCGATTAAATGTTATATAAGTAATTTTAAAAGTCCAGATTAAATAAGATACTATTTTTTATCCCCGAAAAATCAGTTGTTTTCGAGGGACGACAGTTTACTTATGTGTTTAAAGCGATAAATGAAAACCACGCGGACGGAGTGGCGGACAATAATGTATCTAATAATCTTTCTCAAAGAAATTGCCTATATTACGACTTAACCAAGATATAATGTTATTATTTTTAAACAAATTAGGTACATATTAAAAGCTAAAGTATATTTTAAATTTTATAATAAAATGATGACAACGATATTGCGAAAAAATAGATTTCACAGATATTTATTCAGTTAGATCTTACCCTACTAATTAGGTTCTTACAAAAAAGAAGTAAATAAAAATTAATTCCAGTCTCGTTTTTATTTTTAACTCTCAGCTTTTCTCTTAAAAGCGTTAGTGAAATTCAGCACTTTTCAGCTTTTGGATTTTAGTGCATGGTTTAAAACAAAACGATGGGAGGGCCACTGCGCTTCCCACCTCTCGACTACTTCGACGCTTTAGACAACCACTTTAGTTTTATTCAAACTGAACAATTTGAATTTTAAAACAGTTGTTGACCATACGGAATAAGCAATAATGTATTGTTATTCGCTGTCTCATTCTGCTACGACGCTACGCTACGAGACATACCTATGTATGTACGAATATGTGCCTAGAGTCAAATTCTCAAACGTTTCTCTTTGGCTATTAGGAAGGTAGATAAGAAAAGAAAGTCGAATAGAGAATATTTTCTTGATGGGCTCCGAATGAGTATCTAGTGTTGTTGAAATCTCAAAATATTACTATTTTTATTTCGCGAATACAAAATATTATTGGAAATAAAAAGTATTTATTACCTATGTACAAAGAAAACCATAAATTAATATATTACAAAAAATGTACTAAGGATAATTTTCCGTTTTTGCTTAGATATATGAATTATTGTTAAGCTCTGAATATAGGTAGGTATTTTATTAAAATACCTATATTCAGATCTGTATGATTCATAAAATAGAGTAAAAGTGCAAATTTAAAAAATTACCGTGTTCGAGAACAGAACAAGGCACAAATTTTCAAAGTAAATTCAGACCGTCGCATATTAAAAGAGGGGTATTCATTTCTGAAACCGGGTAATATGATTACGTTTGTGTCGTGCTGAATTTAATTACTAGAACACATATTGCACCGTAAATATCTCGTCGCTGCCGCTGGCCAAAATGATTCTTTTAAAGAAAATAAGCTTATTCCATTATATTTCACTGGAAGGGATTTACAGATTTAACTATCACATGCTTAAAAATTCTCCGTAGGTATATGAGTACTTACTTCAGTACATGAAAGGCCTCTTTACCATAGAATACGAAGTAAAGGAACCAGTTGATATAACAGAAAGGTGACCAGTATAGCACATTTGATGTTATGTTAACTCGCTAACTTGGCTATATCTACTAGGGCTAAGTAATAGGTAGCGTACTTGTAGGTAAATAATTATTAAAATTATTTACGTACATGTATGTAGTATGCACGTACGTACGTACATACGTACGCATTATACCTACTATCTATTAGTATATTGCTGTGAATATTATTAATACGTTAATTTGTTATGCGAAAAGTACACTTAAATTTATATCCAACAAGCGTTAAATATTTCATCTGAAAATTATATTTCGTTTAGGCATTTAAAGCAGCATTTAAAAATGACGGGAAATTATATATTTTTTCAACTGTACTTTGTGAATGCTATCGAAAAAGTTGGCTCATCAAAAGTTTCGTATCGTGGCAGCAATTAGCATGTAAAACTTTTTACGCCATCCATATTATTTTTTATATGAAATTCTCTCAATATGTGTGTTTTTAGGATTAATTGAATTAGTTTTTACTGCACATATCGTGACATGTATTAACAGTTGTGTGATAATATGTAGAAAAACAGAAATTTTATTCAATATATTGTACTTTATTGTGTACAAGTTTCTACTTAATAAACCTATAACAAATAATGGTACAGTTCTATTTTTAGATAAAGGTGAAAGTTAAAACAATTTCGCTCCTATTTGTCAGGAAAAAAATTAAATGTTAAAATAAAATTAAAGGAATTGTCGCGTATTAACACGATAGTAAATTGCTCCATCATCCAATATACATTAATTTGGGATGTTAGCTTTTGACAGCTGTGTACAAAATCCTCCCGGTAATATCCAATGCTTCGTTACCTTTGAAGTGACTTGGGCTATTTGTGCTACACATCGCTTGTCGCTTATGCAAATGGAATGCAATCAAATCTCACCGATATTGGTTCGCCAGCTACATTCGAGTCTTAATATAATAGCTCCACGCTCAATATTTCTGCACTGAAGCAGATTCTCCTCATAAAATCATATTGATTTTGGACTTTGAGTCGTCAGCATGTACGCTGTTGCCGATCGTTGTATCAGCAATGCATCTTTAATTTTCTCGTAGTACTTTGATTGTAGAAGAAATTGATTTTAATATTTTTTTTAATTAAATAGAGTAACGACCTACGTATATGAAAATAATCATGTTGCAATTAACGAATCCTCTTATATGTACCTAATACATAGGAAAACCGCTGTACTTAAGGCTATGCAAAACAAATATTTGCTTATCCTTATAAGAATCCAGCAAGATTCTCTGAGTTTTATTAGAGCAGAGTGGCTTTAAAATAATGTCTGCACCAGAATGACCCAATCCACCCGAGCGCTTCTAAGCTCGGTTCGCAGTATGAGTATATTTGTGTAAGTGTATTACTATTATTATGAGCTAGTTTGTTTTAAATGCGTGCAGTCGGTTCATCTTATATGCATTACGACTCACTCGGTGATGTTTCAACGTTTCAAGTTCTCCACTTACGAGGACTAGAGTAAATTAATATAGAAAATATGATTAATTATACTATACTTACTATATTAGGACTTGAGATGGCTCAGTGGATTTAATATGTATGTAATTATTAATTGGTTTCATGCAGAAGTACCTAAATATTGACGGTCCATAAAAACCATATATCTGAACCATTTTGTAATTTGACAATATTCAAAAGTGCTTGCACTAAGCCTACTTGAATAAATTCAAATTTTATGAAATTTAAATTTTATATGAAACGTAACTAATGTTACCGTATTTAATTTTGAACTCACGTTATTCACTTTTCTAGAGCTATTAAAAGAACAGGGGTAAGAAAAATATCAAAAAGATGCATCAAGAGGTAATTTCAGAGCAAATTCTTCTAGTTTTGATTAATAAAAAGTACTCTACTTTCAATCAACTGCTTCAATATAAAAAATGTTGAAGGTTAACGAAGTTCTGATGGAGTACTCAAAGTGATCGTTTTCATAACTGACAATTTTTCAGGTGAAGCCTGTCAGTATTTTATGCTGAGAAATGAAAAAACGAAGGAGCGAATTTAAGGGGTGGCGAAAATGATTGTCATCTTGTTACACGGCCGACCATCAAAGGTTCGTCAAAATCAGATAAAATTATCTTTAATCACTTTATAGACTGCTTAACTTTTGTTTCTTGTTCATAGAGAGCCAACAGGGCCTTATGTATGGCGATTTAAATGAATGACGCTATAACTTGGTAAAACATCTATTAATACAAACAAATCAAGTGCAACTTGCAAATGGAACAGACACTTCTATTCGCGTGTTTATATTACATTTAATCAGTACATTGAAAATGTTGTTACTGTATGTTTAATAAATTATTATTAGAGCTAATGTTATAACAAGGGTAACATAATAATAACTCTATCTATTCTAACCTTGGAACCTAGCTGAAGTGGAACAATCGTTAAAAGCTTTTACAGCGAAAGCTTCCAAATACGTAGACGTATTTTTTACATTTGACAACCGACGACGTTGAAACGCTTTAGAATTTTTTTTTGTGTAAGTTAAATAAAACAATTGGCTGGTTACTCTTTGTCGTTTGAAAAATATAGCGGTATTAGTATAGTATTTTGACAGTGAGTAAATCTGGGCGGTAAAATAAGATCAGTAATTAAATTAATGTTAGTAATTCAATATAAAGAAAAATTAAATGTAAAGAAAGAAATTTGTTATTCTTAATTTTGTATATTCTGTGATATCTCGACGATGGCAGCAAAATAATGCATATTTATTTTTTGTGATTTGTCATCTGAAGTTCTACCTATCTACATTTTAATGCTAGCATACTTTTACTTGTTTGTTACATGATTATATGCATATAAATAAATTGAAATGTCTGTGTGTAATGTCAAAATAAATATTTCTTACGATACTAATAAAAAAATACCAATTTTTAAATTTTTTATCTGTCTGTATGTAATCACTGGAACGACCAGAAAGAAAGACTTTTATTAAGGCGTTAAAAATTTTAATTCACCGTAGCGAAGTTTGGGTGAGTTGCTAATTGATTTATACCAGGACGTCAATTTATTAACTAATTCATTTCATAATTAATGTTTAAGTGATTATGAATATAATATTTACAAACTTAGTATTAATTTCGTTTCCAAATACTGTTTGGCAGTAAAATAAATAAGAGAAAAGTTTTTAATTTGTAAAAACCAATTCGAACGTATAAAACATATCGTGGCACTTGTGGCGTACGGCTGCCAGAGTAATTAGTGTAGGGGCATGTTTTTATGACAATATGTTTCGCGACATAATTGGAATTTCACAATCTGGCTGTGCACCACAGTGTTATCTAGCGTTAGCGGGATTTGTGATACTTACTATTGATAATATTAAAGTTTAGCTTTAGCGCTATCGAGTATCAAGTATACATAGAAATATATCGTTTTTACATCGAATTTTAAGCACACGATAGATTAAAAATACGGTGTTTCAAGGTCTCCTAAGCATTCATTTCACTTTGTGGTGCACAAAAGTCCACTTTGTTGTCTACGCAGGCCACAAATATTTGTATTTTTTTATGACTTAGTAAATGTTCAATTATTAATTGAACTTGTTAGACACAATAGCAAAGCGAGCGTTGCGATTGACCAAGAACGACCACCATCATGTACTTACATTTTGATTATTATATTACTACGTAATTTATATTACTTATTAAGATATAAGTGAATCAAGACAATTTCAGGCAGATATTCCGTCAATGTGAGACTGTCTATAATATATCCTTGGTATAAATACAGTTTTTTTTTTAAACTTGTGAGTCGGTTGTCACCGTAAACGATCTTGTGGTGCCTTACGAGGACAAAGAGGGTACCGCTGGGTTTTAGTGGGTAGTCCATTTGCTCCAGGAGTCACACATAACCGCCAATCATTGCCGCCAACCGCCATATCATTGGGCGATATGCGTTAATGCAAAAAAAAAAAAAAGAAAAAAAAAGTTGTGAGTCGGTACCGGCGAGTGCTGTGAGAGCTGCCAGCGTAAGGAGGGCGGAGCGGCTGGGTGCCATGTCAGCAGGGCATGCCGCGCGCTGCACGCCGCGTCATCGCCGCCACATGCCGCTGACCCCACGCCGACGAATCCTTGCTACCGCAGCCTGAAACAAATACATGACTATATTATAACAAGTACACATACGTACATTACCATATTATTATATGTATGTGTATGTTAAATGTCTTTCAGTTGCGGTAGAGCCTATGTGTAGAGCTATCCTTACTAACTTATTACTTTATAGTAATTATGTAGATGTTATTTTAGTTCAGACGAATAAAATTAGCGTAATTTGTTACATCAATATATTCTCGGTTGCCTATATAAAAAGGAAATAAGACGACGTCGTTCTATAATAGGTGCTGTACTAATATAATAATAAAGAAACGCGAGCGAATAATCTATTGTCTATCATAAATTGCAACAATATCAGGGAACATTTCATTAAGTTACCTACTACATAATTATTTAATATTACAGTTACAATGCAAATAATATAACAGTCTTATTTGCTTCATGCGATAATGACATTGATTTATGAAACAGAGTTAACTCTTCCACACTTTGACACAATTTCAATAATTACATACATACCCAATTTCGTTTCAGGAGATCTGCCAGTGGTTTACATTTACTTGATTAAAATAACAGGGTAGTATAAAATAGGTACTGTATTTTATTTACATTTCGATGCGTTAATATTTCTTTATTTTTTAAATTATTTTTATTACAATCTCCAATAAATTAGTCACACCAAACAGTAAAATATAAACAAAATAATACAATAATTATTTTAATTAGGTATAGGTAACACAGCTCGCATAATCAGAATTTTACGAAATAAAAAAAATTGCGATTTTATTTATAATACAAATAAAAAAGTAAATTGGTTACAATTTTAAAAATGTCTTCATGAACTATACGTTCATTCAAATTCCTTATAATAACACCCAAACTACTTTTTCCAGTGCACTCCACAGAACCCGGACCACGATTTTCTTTTCAAATGATAGAGACATTCCGTCGCGAACATTCTATTTGGGAAATATGTCTAGCTTTTATGGATAAATTGCAGTCTTTTCAGTTAGAAAAATTCTTAAATATAAAAGTTAAATGTAATTTTAGTGTAATTTATATCTAGGATTGTTTTAATTTTATAAATCATTTTTTAATACAGAAAACCGATCACAAGTAGATATCGATCAAAATACAGGGGAGAATTGGATATTACCGAGCCGTTAGGAGTATGGAGCTATAATTCAAACGTGTTGTACAGATTCAAATATACTGTTAGGTAGTAGAGAATTTATCTAACTACACATACGGCGTGGACAAAAAATAAAAATAAAAATAGATCAGATTTTAGTTATGGCGACTTTTTCACAAAATAGGAAAACGCGGTATTATCAGACTAGTGTGATAAAATCGTGCCCATAATAATATTGTGAATTTCTCTAAGTGACCGTGGTACAAATAAAATAAAATTAATTATGTAGTTAAACAAATCCGAAGAAGGACTATAAGGCTACTATAAAAGCAGAAACACATAGAGTAGACTTTAAATATCACAAATTGTATATTAAAATAATCAAAAAAGGATTGATTCTTTTTGGCCCTTTATTTTCTGGATTCCATTTTACACAGATAAATATAAAACGAGAAAATACAAAATTATCTATACCCATCTACTTGTCTACAAGGATACATAATTTGGCATTTTCTTGTTATTATAATACAACAAACACTTCTGAGCGCGTAATTGTCAAACTCGTACAACATTTTTAAAACCGCCAAGTAATAGATTTAATTTCATCGCGTATTCATAACTCATTTTACCATTAATTATACAATTCTTAAGCATTAGAAAATATAAGACAACAATTTGTTATTATACTTATTGAGTGCCTTCATGGTGCCTTATCTATCCAGAGATCGAGTCACGGCGCCAATTTTTCCTTGCTGCATCTAGCAGAGACGAAGCGCTCAGAGAGGGTTTGGCATCTACCCATTATTAATTAAACACTGGATAACACTGCGAGCGATTAGGTTTTGAGATATCTTAAAGCGCGGAATTATTAACAGCGCTGTAATATCCAACTATCCCGTAATAATGTCTAAAAACAGTGCAAGGTTGTACGCGAACTACAATATAATATATTTTAAGAGAATTAAAAGTAAAACAAGTAAAGTAATTACAGTTCTCATTAATTTTTGTTCTGCGCTGGCGTAATGGTATTGCATGTACTTTGAATTTCTCATTGGATTGAAACCAAGATTGAAAGAGACTGGGAGCAAAGCATCAAGCTCAACGTACACGTTTGATATTGAAATTAAAGCTAAAAGATTTTTATGCACAGACGTCGTTCGACAAATATGTATATCATTTTAAACTGAATTTTTAATTTATTTTGGTTACACACATTTTAAATATCACGTCTTTTCTTAAATTATATTTTTAAATAGTGCCTAAATATAAAACTATGTTTATATATTTGGAATTCTGAGATTTCCACAAGGCGTCGTGACTCGTGGTTGTTTTTAAATGACCCATAAAACGAATTTCGCGATATGGATATTTCATTGTTTCCACTACGCGTTGTGTGCTATTTTTTCGCTCATTGAGCGATTTCGATCTTTGAGCTTAATATATAAGTAATTATATAGGTAAGTTTGAGCAATATGATTAATGTAAATGGCGAACAAAGATTAATTTTTATCTAAAAAGATTTTCTCATTTTCTAATAAATAAGTTCAAAAAAATCTTAGCTTCGTCTTCTAATATAGATTTATACGTTTGCCTAGTGTATTTAGATTTAGTGATCTTTCCAATGGCACCCCTCAAATTCAAGCACCCCAGGCGGTCGCCCAATTAGTCCATATTGACAGGTCACCCTGCACGAGATCAATTACTGTAAACACAATTAGTACGCAGTTGAAATGTTGCCCTGAGGTTATACTCCTTTCATCCAATATAGCGGCTCGGAATGATAAATTATTAACTACATGAATTATTAGTTCAGTCATAATAGACATTCACCCATGTATTCACGTAAACTTTGACATAGTTATGCTGATTTTTTTGGCTTTTACATTAAATAAGACTTTAATTTGAGCTTATAATAGCTTATTAAAACAATAAAACCTTTGGCTTTAAAATTTATACTAAATGGCGCTCCTTTAAATGCCGGTGTATTTATCTTTTTTTTTAAATAGTGTCAAACGAACGATTGAAGCGAAGTTCCTTATAGCGCGTTGCGAAAGGGGGCTAGACGGAAAAAATGAAGACCAAAAGTTGTAACGACACTTTTTGTTGTACTTCTTGTTTGTAGTGCACGTGTCTCTCTCTCTCTCTCTCTCTCTCTGTCTCCTAAAAAGTAAGCCAGTTATTTTCGTTTTGTTTTTCTACATCACATATAGTTCTTTAATAAATAATACAAAATGTTTATCATTATAACTTACAATTTCTTAAAAAATTACAATTTCTTCACTAATTAATCGAAAGGAACTTCGTTCCATCCGGGTGTCCCTTGACACTTCTCAAGTTTTTTAGGGTTCCGTAGTTAAAACGGAACCCTTATAGTTTCGCCATGTCCGTCTGTCTGTCTGTCTGTCTTTCCGCGGCTTTTCTCCGAAACCCTTAACACTAGAAAGCTGTGATTTGGTGTGAGTATACATATGAATCTCGCCGTGAAAGTCGTACAATAAAATATTAAAAAAACTTTTTTGGGGTGTCTTCCCTATGTGTAAATTTTTTTCTTATTTATGCCATGTTGTGGGGTATCGTTGGATAGGTCTTACAACCTACAGGTGTGGGAAAACCATTTTTCCAAACGAGGAACTGTTTCTGAAATATTAAGCTTTTAAGTGTCAAATTTTGTGTCCCCTCCCCTCTACCCATTAAACTGTTGCTTCTAAAATAGTGAAAATTAATCATGATATTAGTAGATACATAATTATAGTGAATTTAAAAGGAAAATTGTCACGGCTACCTGGGCTTTTATAGTTATCGAGTTATAGCTGATTAAAGTAAAAAGAAATATTTCA
>DVXP01000337.1:0-22213 GCA_018235645.1 Junonia grisea | reverse complement strand
ACGGACGGACAGACGGACAACAAAGTGATCCTATAAGGGTTCCGTTTTTTCCTTTTGAGATACGGAACCCTAAAAAAAACTATTTTTTCTTTGAACTTGACACGCGCTGTGTATGTACAATACGTCTGCTAAAAAAGGATTAAAAATTAACTGCATAAAAAAACGGGGTTTATAAACTGGGATTCAAAATTTACTTGATAATTATAAAATTTGACGACAGTAAAGCCGAGAAAAAATGATTGATAGGTACCTTTATGATGATTCTCTTCAAGATTCATCAGTCATCTCCTTCAAGACATCTTTAGAAAAAGGGATAGTAATAGACTATTGTCATATTCTATACCAAAAATTATACTTGATAATAGAAATCAAAAGTCTTATATTAAAAAGGTCTGGTCATTATGTGAGGGAACAAACACTCAAGTTACAATGTCATTATCTGTGACCGCTGCACCCGCGGGCGCTGCGTGGAGCGGCCGACCGCACGGCATTAATGGAATTGTTCCTCGGCTAGTTTAGCTTAGTTAGTGCCGCAACTATTCCTAAACTCTGCGGTGGACCGATGGATTCCGAGATGACTTCAGCATATTATATCGCTCTATTAGTTCCGCTATGATTGGATAGGTTTTTTTAAGTTATAGATGCGTTGTAACAGTTTCTTAAAGGCGATTATACTTGTATTGTTCTTTGGCTAGTTTAGCTTAGATAGTATCGCAACTATTCCTGAACTCTGTAGTGGACCGATGGATTCCGAGATGACTTCAGCATATTATATCGCTTTATTAGTTCCGTTATGATTGGAGAGGTTTTTTATGTTATAGATGCGTGGTAACAGTTTCTTGAAGGCGATTATACTTGTATTGTTCTTTGGCTAGTTTAGCTTAGATAGTATCGCAACTATTCCTGAACTCTGCGGTGGACCGATGGATTCCGAGATGACTTCAGCATACTATATCGCTCTATTAGTTCCGTTATGATTGGATAGGTTTTTTTAAGTTATAGATGCGTTGTAACAGTTTCTTAAAGGCGATTATACTTGTATTGTTTGCTGGATAGTTTAGCTTAGATAGTGCAGCAACTATTCCTAAACTCTGTGGTGGACCGATGGATTCCGAGATGACTTCAGCATACTATATCGCTCTATTAGTTCCGCTATGATTGGAGAGGTCTTTTACGTTATAGATGCGTTGTAACAGTTTCTTGAAGGCGATTATACTTGTATTGTTCGTCGGCTAGTTAAGCTTAGATAGTGTCGCAACTATTCCTGAACTCTGCGGTGTACCGATGGATTTCGAGATGACTTCAGCATATAATATCGCTTTATAAGTTCCGCTATGATTGGAAAGGATATTATGTTTTAGATGCGTTGTGTCAACTTCAAAAAGAAGTTGTCTGCATTTGTTTTTTGTAAGACCGTACCTAAATATGTATGCCTAAATTGTAAATATTGATAACATTAACTTTATATTATAACCGCTTGTTACTAGATATTCAATTATAATTACAGCGCCTTGTTACTGTGTGAAAATTACATTGTATATAATTAACCAAATTTAAATTTAACAATTATGCTAAAAATTAATACAAGCTCAAATCTATGCGTTTGACTCGGTCACTAAATAGTTACGCAAATGAACTCTGTATAATGGAGTCAATTCTGTGGGTCACCGTCGCATTGTTGGTATGCCTATTCATTCATTGCGACTATTCAGACCAAGCATCGCATAATATACTCGCTTTGTATACAAGAGCTCAATTACTAATGGTGCTTAGACTTAATAAACAGTATATTATATTGATCTGTGAGAAATTGTTTATTAAACCCGGAAGTAATTTATCAATTAAACAAGAAGTTGTTTTCATGTATATTTTAAATAATAGCACGATTCATAATAAAAGCAATAACACGTATTTGGCTGCCGCGGCCTTTTCCTCTGCTGAGTGCAAATACCAATTCCAATTAAATTTTCTTAACAATTAGAAGGGGCTTCGTGTTTTTCTCCATTGTTCTGACCTTTGTGACCTGTTATTGTTTTGAGACTCTCGACTATGCAGCTGGCATTTCAATGTTCTTATCCACTTTTTAATGCAAAACGTCACCTCAGCTTCATTGAAACCTAGGGACGTAATGGAGTTTCTAACCCACGCTACGTTCTTATTAAAGTCTTAATAATTTTCTTTTCTACCTTAGCTTAGAGTAAAAAGTGGAGTATTTGTTCCTAATATATGGTAACGGTGGACCTTACGAGCGTCCCTTGCATGCATAATATGCGAACTCCGAGAATATCTTCCTCAGCGAATATAAAGTTACTGCCTCAAACCGAGTTATGTACACTTATAGTCAGATTGAACGCTCCGGTTCGAATATCTTCGCTTTAATATTATCTCGGCGAAGGTTTACTTTGGGCTTCGAGCTTGCTTGTTTTATACTTTAAAGTTTATTAACGCAGAGCTAAAGATTTTATCTTCAACCCTAACTGCACATAATTAAGTGGAGATGGTAGTGTTTGGGTTATTCAGTTTCAGTTACGCTGTTAATTATGCAAATTTATCTACATAAAAAAGTTTGAAAAGTTGTTCGTCTACTTTCTATACAATTTGTAAATAAGGGATCGTAAAGCTAAAAGTTTGCTCCAGTATTTACGGAGTGAAATTAAAAGGATATCTTAATTTATATCTGTTCGCAATTTATGTACATCTAAACGTTGATCTGGGTTCTCACAAGTCTTACGTAAGTTGACTCTATTTAATATGCCAGCATCGCCAAAGTCAACCCCGTTTGTTCTATCACACGTCGCGTTGACCCCGCTTAATGGCTATACAGAAATAAATGAAGGTCGCTATTATTTTGGGACTTATGTCTACTAGACATACAAACACTTACAGCAAAATTGCTTTTCCATTTCATTGAGATTTTTTTCTGAATTATTTACTATGTAGTTACGCATAAATATTTGTCCATTTTCAATAAATAAAACTTTTTTAATCTTATTCGCGACATAATTTTATGTAACATTTTTTATTTTTTCGTTACTTCAAATTATTAAAGAAATTATTAGCTAAAGATAATTATTGCGTCTAGTAAAAATATTTATTGCGTCATATGATAAAGTGAAAATTAAAAATTTTTGTTAAATAAACAGGTCCTATTTTAAACGCAATTTTGATAAATAATTCAATTTTATTATAATCAGTATCGAAATAATTATTAACATTTCGGACAGAATTTTGCTATCTATATGTAGCAGACTAAACCAAACAGTATCCGGCTTAGCAATCACCATCGCTACACTCATCTTATATAATATGTACATAGTTGTATGCAAAATTGCTTTGTTGATAGCTTAGAAATTATCATACATATAGTCGACAAGAGATTGTGTATGTGTGTGTCGTTCTAAATTAAACGTGACATTAGGCATCGTTATTCACTACGGTTTTAGTAGAGTGGTGTGTATTTTAACGGATGAAAATCGTTTAGCGTAAAATATTTTTCATAATTACGTCAAATGGACTTTTTGAAAGATAAGTAAAAACTAGTTACTGTATACAGTTAATGTCTCGTACTCTATAAAATGTGAAATTCGTCATTTTTGATTCAAGAGATAAGATGACTGAAATGAGATTAAAAATATCAACATAAATTTTATATTGCCCTTTGAGGTCTTAATTAAAAGTTCTGAAGCAGCTCTTCACAAATCGGTGGTTCATTATTTCGTGGCTAAATCTTATTCATTTATTTTTTGCTCAACAAGAAAAAATATTTTAATAACTTAAGTGGTAATTTGGCACGCTGATTGTGCAAGAAAAACCTGTTTCATAGTATTTAATCATTCTAGGATACGTTTAAAAGATAACAGAAAATACGATTTTCTTAGCAATTTTCCTTCATTCGAAGAACGAATAGTAATTCCAATTAAAATTTTTCAACAAGCGAACTTGTTATTTTCGTTTTCTCTGTTCCTTTAACCTTTGACGTGGCTGGTTTTATTTTTAATGTCGCAAGACTTTTATACAGGAACAGAAATGATTTCAACGTAATTATAGGCTTGTGGTATACTTCATATTCTTACATAAGAGCTTTATAATTGAGAACACTGTGAGAATCTATTTATTAACACGTGAAGCAAAAATTTCAACTCCCTCTGGATGAAAATCCTGCAATCTGAGAAGTATTTGTCATGGTTAGTTATAATTAGGAGGATTTGGTAATTCTCATATATTTTATTAAAATAATTTCAACTGCGACACTTATCGTGTAACATATGTTACCATAAGTTAAATGTTTTTACTTACGGATTGAGGGAAGCATAAAAAGAAAATAAATGCAACGAATAAAAATACTGGTCAAAAATCGACCACGAAACGAACACTGATACAACAACTGTTTATAAGTACAATAATTGCTTATAAGTACCAGTGTCACTGACAAATCCAATTATGCATCCCGCCCGTAGAACGATATGTGGGCGGGTGTATGGGACTTCTGGAACTATCGTCCTAGATGGGCGCCACGGGAGTCGCATACTACCGTGACACCCCAAGGATATGCTTATGCAAGCCTTTTTTGCCTAAAGATTGCTCCCGGGTACTTGGGCACTCTTCTACCCCGGTGTTATAAGGGAGAGTTAATGATCTCCCTATAATTGATGGAGAAGATGGGCATAACTCCGTCTTTTTCTTCCCTGTCTTCAACTTTCCGCAGCTTTCTTTAGCGATGTAATAGACACGCCGAAGGAGACCATAGCCGATCAGGATCCCACGATATCGAGCATGGCCCTAATCACACTAGGAAGTGAGAGATCTCCGCCTATTTCTGACACAGTGAGGACATAGGCACTGGGATCAACGCGCGGCACACTCAGACAGCGGCACTACCCTTCTTGCCAAGCACTAGTTCGGAATCAGTACACTTCCGTCAGTACCTCTGCATGGAGCTCCTTATCAGTCAGTCATTTTATTAAAAAGTATACAAACTAACTACACATTCTAACAGTTTCAAAATAAATGGCGATAATGAGAAAACGCTAGCAAGAAGAGATGGTTAAACAAGTCGCTAGATGATACCGGCAGGGACACACAGAGACCACAAATCGCTTATGTAGAAAGCTTTAGATTCAGAGCATTACGTAAACAGAACCAGGATGTAGCGCACCCGAATCCACTCGGCCTCGTAAAATCGGTTTAGAAGTTGGCACGGTTGTACAAACATTATTTGCGAATTGTAATCGGAAGTAAATATTGGACATTCATCAGTATCAGCAAATTCTATCAAGTTGGATATATTTTAAACCGCAATGAATCGAGCCGTTGGAGGATTATTCCACATTTTGCACTATTTGCTTACTTTCTTGCTATTGTTCGATACTTGTGTTAGCGGGGACATAAATCTTGCATCGTCGTGAAACATTATGCATGTTGGCGCAGGCACTTCGTTTCCTGCAGATGGGACATATATTTGCTAACATTGTTTCCGTTCATCGATTGTGTTTATACTATCTGTAGACATCAATCAAATGAATTTGGGTCACTAATCACAAATGAAATTTTATAAAATGAAGATGTAGTGGACTACTGCAAATATATGAAACGTATGTTGCCTTTGCGATTTTTATAAGGCCTTACAACAATACAATACATCATATAAATAAAAAATTAAAAGGGTCGGAGTGTCGGGTCGAAATTTTATATTATTTTTCTACAAAAAATATACGTTTGTAAAGAACCAAGAAAAGAAAACTAGACCAAACGTTGGTATAGCGTTTCCACATAATAGAATATTAGAGTACGGTTGCTGCTAGATGTCGGAGTTCGTTTGTTATAAAGACTAGTGCAATATGAGCTCAGGTTTTTATAATACTTCCTTTTTTGACTTTCGTATAGAGAAATACAATAATTTTTATTGTAACTTATAAATACGAAGTCAGGGAAATTGCCGACGACAACTTTGGAAGTGCTGCAGATGTAATTGCGGTGTGAGTGTCGCAAAACAAAAACTATTTTCCGATTCCAAAATATCATTATTCTTCTTTAATTTGATTGATTTGAGAGCTCAAAATAATAACCCTATGTGTGTATTAATTACATATTAATGGATTTTATTGTTTTCAAAACGCACTCACCAAAGCACGTCTATTCCGTTTGAAAAAGCCGTAGGTGGTATTTCTTAAACATAGCAGAGCCTTATTGACGACACTGACGGACGAGACGATCTCGTGGAATGCGAAACGAGACTTATTGGCGACGATATTTCAACGTCGTTGCAAGCTAAACTCATTTAACTATCTTCCTGTTAAGTTGTTTTATAACAATTGCCACGACTTAAGTTGACCACCGTAATTAAATATTAACTTTAGCGACGTCTTTTGTACAATAAGTTGGGGCTATTGTTTTCACTTACATTTATCAATGGTAAAGCAAAGAAGTATATTTAAATAAAAACGGCCATTTTGGCATAAACATATCTCTGTACATCTATTTGTTTAATATACAATACTTAAGTATTATAATAGTCAGCAATAAGTACTCTACTAGATGGCCTGTGAAGTATTTGTTTTACTGAACGTGTACAAAATAAGACAAGGGGGTCGAAAATGGCCAGAATTGCTTCGAGAAAAGGATGTACGGCCGTGCCGCTATTTTGTTCGACTTGGCGAAGGCACTGCCGTGCCCTAAGATATAAGCTTTTCCCTTAGTCGTAATCACAATCAGTGATAAGTATTAAAATAAAAAAGAGAAGATCAAAATATTTGTTTTATTATTATTAATCTTTATGGATTTATAAATTGAAGGCATCGTAAATAATATCTGAAATCAACCTTTTCAAAATTCTTTGATCATAAAATATCGAGAACGAAGGACTAACAAGTAACATCGCTTTGTTTACATCGTTACATGTCGTTCCTTTAATCATATGGAAGCTGCTTTTCAAAAATATTGAATAAACACGAAAATAAATATTAATGACGGGTTCCCTCTTTACTTTCATCGATATATTTTTATTAAACGTCTTCGATCAACGTCGGTTGCGACTTTCAATCCGAGCTGTTTGAATTTTGAGTGTATAAATTAATCATCAGAAATATGCCATTTATAGGCTTTTACTGCATTGCACTCCGATTATAATGATTAAACACGGGTTATTACATTGCATTAAAAACGATATAGATTATTTTAATTGTTTTTCACGAGTTCAATCATTCGATGAACGTGATTTATTTCATTGTTAAAATACTCGGCATTGTTTGCCAACCGAACAAAACTTTTAGGAAGGCCCGAAAACTTGTGTAATTTCTTGAATAGTAAGGATTGCGTGTACGTGTCAAATGGGAAGAGAAATACGGTTTTGTTTTCTGCCCATGTGGCGAAAATGTGAGGATCATTCTTTTAGTTTCGTTTACGCATCACATATGCACGAAACATACGTCACTATTAATTTTAAATAAAGAGTTACTGTCGACTTGTTTCAATGGCTTCTACATAACGGTATCTAAGTTATAAAAACTTAAATAACTTAAATTAGTTCCACTGCGAATAACATTTTTTTTTATTAAAACGAAGGGAAAACTAAAGCCAAAAATATGAAAAAAATCATTATCCCAACAATAATGTCTTGTTTTATATAACATGTAACGAATTTATGGAAAAGTGTCACCAATAGCAGTATACACCATTGATTGCAATATCTGATTGCTTACACTATAATTAAAACCACCCCTTATTTCATTTCACATATCCCATGCGATATATTGGAGTTCAGAAATTCAATTATTGTTTATTGCCAGTGATTTTATAGCGAAGCGAGAAGGCTGATGGAAGCCGCGTTCTTTACTTCAAGCCAAAGCTTTTAAACATTAAGTTGCTATTTTTAATATGAGTTGAAAATATACCCCATATTTTGTATAAAATGTTATAAATATGGGTAGATAATATTTATATTTAGTTACTTATAGAGCCCCTTTTCCTGAAGGTACCGCACATTTCTGAAACTAAATATCACATTTAAGATTAACCTTATATTAAAATTAGTTTATTTATTCAGCGTCAGTCTGCGTAGAATAAATATCTCTTACATAAGTATGTCCTCTCTTTTTATTGATTAACTATAAATAGGTATAATCCCTTAAAAATATTTTATGTATAGACACGGCCGAGGATTATTTTACTCGTATGTGCATAAATTTGCAGATTAAAAGTTTTAAACCTTTCTGTTAAATATTCAGCTTAACGCTCAACCAATAACGTCTCGTTCCATCTTATATTTTAAACATATACTAGAAAAAATACCTACCTACTACCTACTACTATACTACTACTACCGATAAGAAAAAAATTCTAAGAAAACGTAGAAACTAAATTTACGCTATACAAGTAATATAATTATAATATATTTATATAAAACCCATTTCAATGCCTTTCCTTACTTCCTATTTTCTTTAAAGTTGCAAATGTTTAGGGGCAGTGGCGACCTCTTCATTGACTGACCATACCAGATAACTGACCGCTTATTTGCCCGTTTCTTCTATGAAACAAAATATGTATGTATTAATGTTTTCAATTTAATATTCAATACGAATGCGAATACATGTGTTCTCTCATACAACCGTGTACATATATGTACATTGTAGTAAATACATACATATGTAGGTAAGAATTTTTGCGTATTGGCAAAAATGATGAAATATTTTTTGACATTTCATTGAATAGTGCTATCGGATTTTTTTTCCGTTTCGATGTACAATTTTAGACGCGTGTTTTAACATCCACATAAATTGATGGAAATCGGTCGCTATTCAAAGTTAAATATAATATTGAAAAAAAAAGCGGGATAAATCTCCATCGTGCATTTGCTTTTAATATGCACTTAGGTATATTATTATGTAGAAGTTATATTATTGTAGATGTTACATTGACACTATCAGACATGAATGAACTCTGTTTCCTTAGTGTGACGTTGGAAGTAGAGACAATTTAATAGCTACCATATCCTACGACTGAATTGAAATTTTTTTAAAGAAAAATTAAGCAGTTGTCTGTAAAACCTTTGTTTGTTAACATTAAGTTGAAGAGTTTTTAAGATATTTACATTGTGCCCATAAAACTGAAAAATTGAGATCAGAACAATCTCGACTTAATGAGCATCTTATACGGGAATGATATCTGTATTTTGTTTCAGCGCATCGTAAAAAGCAATTAAGCGGCTTACAAAACATTCTTTATATAAACAAAGTTGCAAGATAATAGTAAGAAGTGATGCTTCCAAGTTGCTATATCTGTTTCGGTCGTAAAGGCACGTAACTGCGTCTGAACACATAATAAGGGTTTTATTAAAATTCCTTACCCTTCTTGCTATTCACAGGGCTCGCCTTAGGAAGCATCCTTTGTTCTGGTTTTACTAAACCCTACAGCCTTCCTCGATTCTCGTATGGCTAATAAAATAGAACGAAAGCTTAAGATATTAGGATCATAAAAACGCGCCCGGATCATATATTGGTCTTCGACATATTTTACTCTTATATACCCATTTCTTAATAATTAAAATCTATTTGTCACATGTCGTTTCAGATATAAAAAATTGAAGTAAAATATTTATACATATATGTTTGTATATTGAAGTATGAAACTGCCTACGTATATTTTAACCTAACCTAACCTAACCTGAGTATATTTTGAGCAAACTTAGCGGTAAAAAATACACAGAAACATTTGCGCCGAAAGATTTCTGGGTAAATTATGTCAAAGTTTGAGGTTAATAAATTATTATTTTAAGCCCATAAATGTCAAAGGGAAGTTTTTCAAAGTAAAGTTACATCAAATTAGAGGTCTCAATAACTTTCTGGCTTAAACTTACCTCATTACAATCATTTAGGCGTAATGATATTAAAATATTATAATTTACTAATTTTTAATGTAATTATAATAATTTATAATGTAAGTGTAACTAAGGCGTTGTCATTCATTTATCAATATACAGGTAGGTTTTAAAATAAATATGAGATATTTTCCTTATTGAAAAAAATATTCTATTTTGAAATAAAGAAATTAAAGAACTTTGTCACCACAAATATAACTAAAATAATTGAAAATCGTATTTTAAAAGAGAATAAAAGAAAAATTCAGCAAAAAATACTAATTTTTAATTTTACAAAGCAATCAAAACTTTTAGATTGGTCACTGGGAAGACGTCGGGTCAGTATTGATTAAGATTCTTCTAACATTATAGATGTCTGTTTGAAATAGTTTCAAACAATGAACTCATCATTTGAATTCATCATTTTTATAGAAAAAGTTAGAATATATAAATTAAAATATTTTTGAGCTACTAGTTCTACTACTACCTTCATTTTAAAATATTCCTTAAATAAAGATTATAAGGTATTTCATGGGCTGATTATTTCGTTATAGGTATAGGTTATTATCTTACCCACAAAAGCGAATCCGTGGAAAGAAGTCAAATAACAAATAAAAATATTATATAATACAAAAAATATTGAAATCGTGTAAGCCTTAGACCTAAGCCACTTCGAAAGCATTAGATTGATTTGAGTGAGAGCCACTGAATAGAATCCAACATCCGAAGCAGCTTTGAACTATGTCAGAAAGCCTTGTGAGGATCTGTGTTATGTTCGAGATCCAGTAAGTTTTAGATTAATCGATTACTGTGTGGTGAGATAGTACGAGTTCCCTGAAACTGATTAAGTTTCTTCATTCGTATTTGTATAATTGTATATCTATATCGTGCATAGCTCCATTGAACGGAAATGTTAGAAGCTGACCTATTTACCGCAAACGTATAATAAATTCTCTTTAAGTTTTTTTTTATAGATTATATATTTTTATAATTAGAAGTATTTTTTTCATATTTTCATATTAGGTATTACATTCAATAAAAGTTGAATTTACATAATGTTTTATTTTTGTATAAATTATTATGTATATATAGGTCTGTAGGTAGGTCTTAATTATAAATCTACTAGAAAGGAAAAAATAAAGTTATGTGGAATAAGCATTATATTCATTCAATTGCTCCTCTTAAAGCCTATTAATGAGAATAAAAAATTTGTGGACGTAATTAATCTTTATAAATGGAAATGATACGTGCTGCAGGAAATCAATTTTCCGGTCGGCTACATTGCGTCGAGTACGGTTGTGTCAGCCTGTCGTTTGACTTTTTAATATTTCGCTATAAAAATGAGAACATTCAATACTTCGGGGTTTTCAGTGAATCGAACATTTTAGGCATGAATTTAATATAACTTCGCGTCGCGATGAACGAAATAAAATTTTCAGTTACTGCCAATTATTGAAATTTAATCATACATAAAGTATTATTACACTGTTTGGTTTGTTCGGTTTATTCGGTCGGTGATGAAATCATATATTGTTTTGGTGATAACGACATATTTTAAACCAAATAAACCAAACCTGACTCTTGATTATTAACAAACAATGGATATGGAATGCGGCATATACATATATACTTTATTCCATAATATACTTATAAACGGCTATGTAACTTTGTACTCTCATAATTTTAGTTGGACATGGAGTTACATAACTCTTACCTTCTTCATAAAATAAGTACAGTACCAGGTGAAACTACTTTTCCGAACCGAAGACAGTTTTCAACTAGCAACTACATTTCCAAGTCATTTAGAACTTATCTTGGCTATGTGTGCGCAAAACTTGTTAATTTCTTATCCTTTCATAGAATCGTAAGAATTCTGGTACGGTAATAACTTTTCGTTCTTGGGGTTCCGTATCCTAAGACAGCCATCAATTATTACTGGATATATTTTGTTTTACCTTCTGTTTATTTGTTGTTTCATTCGTGAAGCTTTGGTCATAACATAAATTGTTGAAATAAGTAAATAACCAAAACAAATTCGAAATCGCTAAGTACGAATCAATTGGAGGGCGAGACCATTCTTCGCCCTCCTGAGAAGCCACGAGCGGAGCAACGCACGGGAGAGGCTGCGGACGTGCTGCGAAAGCGATCCCATAGCCTCTCCGTTTTCCGTGCTGTGGCGGCCATCGCAGGGGGTTTTAGTGAGTGCAATCTCACATAACCCGACATCCCCCCCAGGAGTCGGGTATTTTGCGTCCACAAAAAAATGTACGAGTCAATTAAAATCGATATAGAATCCTTCGTGCGCGAGTCTCACTCAAAATTTTACCAGTTTTACCAGTTTTATACATTAGCTAAAGTAACGCTGCGCTTAAAAACAAAAAGGAAATGCGGTAAAATTAAAGTTAGCTCATCCATAAATGCACGATCTGTTCTGCATTCGTTTTGCATTTAAATTTTAAGTCTTCCGCTGAATGTAAAATTGAAATTCTCAAGTTATAATGCGCTATCAAAGTTGTAGGTAAGCATCAACAGCGTTTTAGGTGGATACTGTAACAAATAACTTTGTTGTGAAGGATAAACGCCGGCTGGAACTTGGAACCCTCGAGGCCACTTAAAACTTATGTGGCTTCGTTAGACATCGCCCTATATTTTGACGGTTGTTAAGATCTTCCAGTAATGTGGCCCTTCCTTTAAAACATTATGTATTACTGCTGTCTATAAACGTGTGTGCTCACGTATGTTGCTTGTGCTGAATAACTTATTGAAGTTAGTGCTTTCAACCTATCAGTTTATTACCAACTTTAAGTGAAGGTTCTTTTTTTAACTGACAGAGACATGTAGCGGAAAAATTCTTGATTAAATTCCTCTACAACATTGTTACTTTTTGTCATGTCATTGGTTTTAATTAGGTAAATACTTAATTTATAAGAAATGCATATACGTAAGTACTTATTGCAATTAATAATTTTCAGTAAAAGTACCTATAGGGTGAAACTTAACATGTTATTAAATAAAAATTGCATATTTTAGAAACTAAATCCCATAGTCTAAGAATACATTTTAGACAAAAGTGGCATACAACAACGGCTGTCTGTCCGCAGATCAGATATTTTAATAAACTTCTACTTTTTACTATGTTTTTAAATACATTGTTAATGTTCCTTTAGCTACAATAAATTATACCTGGGTAAAGCGATACGATTTTTCGTATTGTATAAAATGAATTAACTTCCGTCGCATAATTTAATAACCGCTGACCCATTTTCAATTTAAATTAAAAACTTCCAGTGAAAGTCACTCGATATTTTATCTGAGTTTATTAAATAACAATATTTATAAAACAATTAAATGGCTTTCTTTATACGAATTATTTTTTTATAAATATATGAAAAGGCGATGATAGTGGGAGTTAGATAATGAGCAAAAATCTTACTATTAAACTAACTTGATTCTTTTGTATCATTGTATCGAGATTTTTATGTTAATTAATTATCTAAATAAATCATAAAATAAAACAATTGATAATAATGTTTACTTATAGCTGTTTTATTGGCGTAGAATTCAAACAAAGTTTTAAAGTGTTTTAAAAAATAATATACATATATTTATGTTGTCGTGACTGTGCATTTGATTGATTGAAAATAATTAATTTTTTAGTAGAACGACACAGAAACAGACCTGGAATACGATGGAATACGTTATTATATTTTAAGCAGTAATCAAAAATGGTCTAATGTAAGTACTGATAATGACGAAGTTTCCGTATACGGCTATTTTATGTACAGTTTCGCTGACATTTTATATCTTCTGGCATATACAATGTATATAATTTGCCACCCTAATGCTATAAGTATATAACATTAACCTTTTGCTTCTCCTACGTATACTTTATAATATTACAGTTAAATCGGTCTTATAAAAGCTTACACTGACTTAGACGCTAAAGCAGAAACTAACTAGAATATTTGAGAACCGATATGATCGTGAATTCACAGCGAAGCTGGAATAGACATGCAAACATCAAATCCGAAATGTTCAAATGTTTGGTCAGGTATGAACGAATTTGCTCTAGTCTCATGCTCCGAACAAACTAATTAAATAGGATTTTGTGTGGATATATACTTTCTTGTACTATTTGATGGATAAATGTTTGTTGTTTCGTTGACAACATTTTATTATATGTACTTATATATATGTCATATAATATGATCCCTAGTGAACAACGTTTTTTCAAAAGTACATTTATATATTAGTGACGATACAATCTGTTACCTATTTTTATAAGTAGATATGATTCGTAGAACTTTGTTTTCGGTTCGATTCTATTTATTAAAATATATTTTTAAAATAAATTAACTAGTTTTAGTTTTAAATGAAATGTTATAAACATATTCATGTACAAGTATTTCTGATATTAATAGTGTTATGACTAATAAGTTTTCCTATTCCACTGTAGGCATGAAATACTCAAGTACTTAGCGTGCCTATTCAGCTATATAAATTCAAGCCTCATTGAAAATAGAGCTAAAAATATTCATAATTAGTTACGACTTATTACGTCGATTCATAAAATATTTTAATTAATCCTAGCTTATTGAAGCACCGAACTGTTTTGAACGTAGATTTTGCCTTTCGGTCGAATTAATTAATGAATTAATATTCAATTAGCCGTTGCACGTCATTAGCTCTGCGTCACGTGATGATTTGTGATGATTACTGTAACGAAAGCTTTAGGTTAGGTTCACACCATAAGGTCGTCTAAGTTTTGTTCTCGTTCCCATCCCGATTAAAAAATATGGAGTCATGTTCAAGTCAAATGTTATTCCATTTCAGTCATGGTCGATCTTAAAAACTAAGTCAGATTGTACCGGCCAGGGTCGGACTAAAAACGAAACGTAGTCTTTGTGATGATTAGGTACTATAACGAAAGCTTTAGGTTATGTTTACACCATAAGGTCATCTAAGTTTTGTTCTCGGTCCTATCACCAATTAAAAATATTAAAGTAGAACGAATGAGCATGAGCTATCTGGAGTCATGTTCAAGTTAAATGTTATTCCATTTCAGTCATGGTCGATCTTAAAAACTAAGTCAGATTGTACCGGTCAGGGTCGGACTAAAAACGAAACGTAGTCCTCATGTAGACCTTTATAGTTGGTATTAAAGACCTTTCAAGAATATGTGACGAGATTTTTTTTATTATAACCTATTTTGTTAGCCTCATTATATTAACAAAATGGCTATAAATTGAAATATAGGTATGTAATAAAATCTCAACAAATGATATCTGAACAAACGCCTGGGGGATAATATTTGCCTGCATCAAGTAAGTTAAATTGCTATGTGTTAAAGGCGCATACATATATACCTATGTATTTTCTTATTTTGACATTTACTATCAGTGGCGTAGCTAGCACGGGTGACACCCAAGAGGGCTCGGATTCTTGCACCCCTTCCTTGTGCGGTTGACTTTATATTTCAGTTGATGTCACGCATGTAACCTTTGTTTTTAGGACCTGTCAAACTTGCATCCCTAGTCTTGACCAGATTCTGTTACTTTTTCACTCTCAGATGACTTTTAAAGATCCAGACAAAATGTAAAATTTGTTGCATCTAAATGTAACTCCCCAAAAAATATACTTTCACCGAATACGTTGGAAATTAGGTGCTATTCTTATTCGTAGTATCACCCTAAAATTAATTAAATATAAAGAAAATAGATTACAAGATCTTAGTTTATATTAAAGAATATATTTTTTAAATAAATTAAGAATTTATACCTACCTATCACTTGTTTTTAACACTGCAATACCTACATACATATGTTACAACAATAAAGTAAGTGTATACAAACTTAATTTATTATTATAACATATATAAAGTACTATGTAATATAAAAAAAAATATCTACATGAAGGGAAAGTAACACTTAAGGTTAAGTGCCCTATTAATGGAAAAATATATCTTCTACATAAAAATAAAAAAGAAAGTTAAAATGCTTTATTTGAAGATGTATCAATAGAGATGATTACAGAGAATACATATATGATAAGCCCACTGTTCTGTCTAACAATGGTATCTTTTTGAATCTTTCGGTCGTTTTACCTATTCCTTTGTTTTGCTTTGGAGTCAAAAACGTCTTGATTGTAAACACAAATACATTATGCTTATTCCAAATTGTTTGTTTCAAATGTATTTTTAAAAAAATAATATGTTCCTAAAATGTTAAATAGATACGATTAAAAAAATATCTAAAACTCCATAACTATATATAAAAATGAGTAAAACTCATGACGGATTCATTTAATTATTTTGTTTATATATATATTATTTTTTATTTTCTTTCTTTTTTCTTTCGTCCAACTACGTGATACTTGCCATCATGAAACACACTTGTTTCAAAACATTCAGCATATATACAAGACTTGTGTTAGTTTATATAGTTTATATTCTACATACTTATGAAGATAAGGTCACAATAATAACTTCGAATATTACGAGTATACGAGTACCTTACAGTGCACGACACGCTGACGGTGAGTTTACTTTACAAGCGGTTACTGCATATTGTTTGTATGAACTTTTGTTATTAATAAAGTTATATAGTTTTACAAAGCAAACGACCCCGTTATATACAAGGCAATTATCTGGTTATAGATATATGTTTTAAAATTGAGGTACGTAGATTTCGCCAGGTATATAATATGATTGTTTTCAATGCAATAATAATAATGGAAAATGGACAATATTAACATTAACAAAACGTTACTTGAAATACTATTTCGTACCGTGTCAGTATCTACATATACAGTTGGATTTTAGGAACTAACTAATACTGTTCCCTATCGTGTAATAATAACAACATCATATCGTGAAGAAAATACACGAATAAATAGATTAAATCTTTTTAAACGGCGAGATTTATGTCTTTGCTATTTTAATTCGAGAAGACGGGTGGGACAAGCTTCTGTCATGCTTGCCATCCCGAATAAAGGAGAAATATTTCAACAGAGAAGGGCAACAAATCATCCGGGCGAAATGATTGTACGCAGCGAAATAAATTACCGTAGAAGATTCGCGTGTAGTTTGATTTCCCCAGCGAAATTGAACACTAAACGCAACAGGCGCTGAATTAACCGAATAATTTACGTCGAAAACTCACGATAGAAACTCCGTGCTCCTATTATTTTCTCTTTGAGGCTTATTCTGTCGCTAATTGTTATTATTATGGCTTATCTGATCGTGATTATGAATTCGCTTTGAAATCGTCCTTAATAATTTCCATAATTAACCAGTCTGTGACATTTAATGCTATAGCTATAAATACGTATTGTTCTTCAATGTCGATCACAATATTAAGTCGGTCTTTTGTAAACTCTATGGCTCTCAAATCTCAATACGCCATCATTAACAGACTTTGTCACATAATAATGTATTGTATAAAATTCGAACAGATAAAAGTATAAAAAGTTAAACTACTATAGTTTACCTTTTTATGTTTTTTTATCTGTATACCTGCTGTAATTTGTTTTTATATAAAAAATAGCGGACATTCAAACTTGAAAATTGCTCTTTTGTTGCCATGAATTGTATATGTACTTATTTCTCTTATTTTCATTTAAAAATTAAACAAAGACTGATTGTTCCAAATGAAAAACAAAAAACAAAGATTTTTTAAAATCGGATCGTGAATGACGAATGACGCCATCATTTACGATCCATCCTCCACTTTGGGGGTAATAAATGTCCTCTTTTTTGAAAGTTAATTCAAAAATGACTATCTCGAAAGTAAAACGTATAACAAGTATTACAAATATCCCTGTTTTCTAAGAAACACATTTTTCATTTTGATGCGTTGAATTTATTGGTATTTCACTTATTGGAAGCTTTCGATATTTTCAGCAGTTGCGCTTAATATCGCGAAGCCCGTACTGTAGTAAAGAACCTACAGATTTTTTATAAAGAATTCATAGTGATGGTAAGACAATCTAATGTCAAATATGTACACAGCAATTTCTAGAATTATAAATTATACTTCTACATAAAAATTATTATAATTCAATATTAATTAACAATTAATAAGATAGGTATTAGCTTAACTTTAAGTGTTGAAATCTATATGCCAAATAAATGTTTATCATTTTTTTGTGGGTGTTAGACAAAATTTAAAAGTGTTAAAGATATTGTGTATCAATACTAAACTACCAAAATGAATATATACCTAATACCTAAGTGGTGGTTTGAATATCAATAAGCGAAGAGCGAGCACTTAACAAATATGTAGGTACATATGTATAATATATGGATGTAAGTAATATAAATTGAGCACTGAAAATAAACTGGAGTGGACAACACAATGTCACTCCAGTGGATTTCAATAATAAATCCATTGTGCTGCTTGCACATCTTTTGATAGGGAAAATTATTATAGTTATTTCCAAGTCAACATGTTGCTGCAAATAGAATTGATATTCTTGGAATTCATTGCAAATATGCGAGTAATATTCAATATTCAATTTAATTTTCCGTCCGGTATTACTCTATTGGTGAAAATCTACAAATGTTATATAGATAACCTTATGAAATATTCAATCGTAAATATATTTTAAAATGCTGTATACGTTTTTGAATAAAATGTGCATTGATTTTTAAAGATATAGGTTATATTTCAATATAACCTATATCTTTAAAAATCAATGCACATATTATTCGTTCTAAGTACTAAAGTTTTTCTAACAGGTGCCTGCGATTAAAGCAGATATTTCTCCACTACAAACTACATTATTATAAATCGTTGTTGAAGCTTTATTGTTTAACAATGAGACGAACTAATGAACCGAATTCACGAAGACGGCAAGCGCTCGCGGCGTTGGATGGAACCGCAACCGACAATAACTTTGTTACGACTTCTAACCCGTAAACAAACAGCGCAATATAAACAACTACCAATTATGCCGGACAGAGAAGTGCTTATAGTGATATGGGGGTTTTTATTAGGCTAGATTAATTTCCCCTTATTTTTTTAAACTTATATATTTCGTGCAAATACAATAACAGTAAGAATATACCTACTTGTACATAATTAGGTATATTACTATGACAACACTAATTTAGTTCTATCGAAGGGGTCTGATGATGATGCCAGGACGATTGACATTTTATGACAGAATCATTAGAAATATACTTAAATTATCACAAACAATTAATTTTATGTCACTCACATTACAGTTGTTGGACTTTTTAAATTGTGACGCACAAAACAGGGAGATTTTTGAGCAAATTGGTATTTTTTTTTTTTCGCAAACGCAACCTTTATTGTACTTGAGCGTCGAGGGCGTCGCTCGATTTTTAGGCGCTGGATCGATGCCAGCCGTCTATAGTGCTATGATTTCGACAAGAGCATTTCAATTTCGTCGTTAAAATTTATTTGCACCTAATAAACCACTCAGATCGCGCTTCGTGGTGTATTTTGAATTTATTCCAAATGGTATTTTCCATAAAATGACTTGCATTGGACCTTATATATGGCTCTGGAAAATGTTTTGTGGAAGAATATTTAAGTACTAGCGATTGATTGAATAAAACTAAGTAGCATCCTTGTCTTAAGGGCTATCCTTAATTGTCTATACACAGGTATATGTACTACACATATCTATTTGCGATGCGTGAATTGACAACATATAAATATTTTCGGTAAAATACATATAAATGTAATCAAATCATTATTTCATTCAATTTTAGAAACGACTTCAAAAAAGGAGAAGGTTCTCAATTCGTCGGGGTCACTGACGACTGACACTGACTGGTCGAGACGTGGACACTGACAGTAGGGCTGGTCCACAGATTTAAAGCCGTTTGGCGAGCTATGGAGCGAGCTATGCTCGGAGTCTCTCTCAAAGATAAAAGCAGGAATGAGGTTGTTCGTGAGAGAACTAAAGTAACCGACGTAGCTCGCAAAATCAGTAAGCTGAATATGTATAGGGCCGGTCACGTCTGTCGCAGGACCGATGGCTGTTGGAGCAGACGAGTCCTGGAGTGGAGACGGCGTCGTGGCAAACGTAGTGTACGACGCCCTCTGGCCCGCTGGCCTGACGACATACGCAAGGTTGCCGGAGCAGGCTGGATGAGGGTTGCGGAGGACCGGGATGTTTGGCGCCAACTTGGGGAGGCCTATGTCCAGCGATTTGACTGCGATTGGCTGACGACGAGTTAATATCCCATAACACAAGTCTCAAACTTACTTTGGGGCTAGCTCAATCTGTGTGAATTGTCCGTATATATAATCTTCATTAGATTCAGGTTCGTGACGAACGATAAATAATTACCTATGCGAAGTGGTTATCATGAATGAAAGAAAAGCTATACATACGTTTTACATGCACAAAATTTAAAAGTAGGTACATATTATAAAAGTGCGATTGATTTATTTAACTGCTAGCTAAAGATGATAAACGGTAGGAAGGTCCGTGAATCGACTGCATACGGCTACTCTGGCCAACTTTAAATTTATGTTACGTTGTAACTTCACGCCGCACCGAGCGCGGCTTAACATGTGAGCGCAGTTTAATTTATAAGAAGTGATGCAAGTGCATACTTTAATTAAAACTTACTTGATTCATGCTCTGTATATATCTGGGCGTGTTTCGAAATATAATCCAGGGGCTTGTATGTCTAATCGAAACGAAAACAAGCGCAACGACATTTGGTAGCAAATATCATGCAAAAACCCGGGACGGGTTAGGTTCTTGTATAATTACTGTCTTTTAACATCATTCCCATGAGTGGATAAACACGAAATCATTAATAAATAATAAATCTTGTGTAATAAGTACAAAACAATAATTAATTTATCTTTAAAAATATTATAAAACAAGATGAAATAGGTATGAGGAGGAGGCGTTCTTAACGAATTTTGTTGTGCTTAGATCAAATTTATATATTTAATGAAAAAGCTGACGAAATTTTGTTTATAATCACCGCTAATGTTAAGAATAGTAGTTAATGCTTTATTTTTTACTGTTATAAAAGTTTCAGCTAGTGAAGTAAAAATACAGTTGTAATTTCACAAAATAAGACCACTTTTTAAAAAGAAAAAGAACGATTAAAAACTAGAAATTTCATTCACACGTCGAAAACTTTTATTACTTAAAGATGCTGTTCGACGCTATGACAACATCGAAAGAGGCTTTGTTGGAGCTGGATCATTGCCAGCTACACATGGCCCGAGATAAACGAAATTGTCTATAAGACCCTAGATATGGAAGTCACAACACCTTTGTTGTTGCACTTTTGTGTATCACTACATAAAATATAGGCGAAAATAATCTTGACATAGTATGTATATCATAAACGTATCTATCGTATATATCTAGTATCTTGATAAAATAAGTTTTGCTTATCACGCGTCGTAATATTTTAATGATTTTTATTTATGTACAAATTCTACCGTCGTGCTGGCTAACGTCTAAATGACTGAAATACGCATTGAATCAAAACATGGTCGTAGCTTATATCTGATATAGTCTTTATGTAAAATCAATTGTTAGTTTACAACCGATATAGGATTATTGTCAGTCGGAAGCAAATCTAAAATCGAACCTTATTATTTACGTGTTCATTACTAACGTTCGCCCAGACATGCTTATTTCTTATAAGTGTTGATTGAATGTTGACAAATAACATCAATAAAGTATAAAAACATCAAAAATATTTTACTCACTTCTTTTTTCTAATCAGCCCTTTTTCTTAAACCAACAACTACCTAAAAATTGGCTCTCTTTTATGATAAAACTATTTTGTTGTCAGCCGATAAAGACCAAAATAATGGAATGCTTTTAGACGTTAAAAAGCATATTCCTCCACTTTGCGTTGCATATAAATTCTCTTTCGCCAGACAAGTATAGGGGAAATACATTGTGACGCTTTTCAAAATGCATTGTAGAATTTACAAGATTGCTTCGTACATTTTACTAAAGAAATCTTATGAATCTATTGTCTTAATCTCGGTTTTACTCACAGTATAGAAGATTATCTTTAGTTATAAAATAGAAAATACGTATTTATTTATAATAAAGATATCTGACATATGCAGCAGACTTATAATTACAGAGTTCGAGGTAGATTTTTTATAATTTCATCATATTAAAATCAGTCTATAAAATCAGTATTTTTTTTATCTGATTAACAGATGTTACAAGTGGAAATTTGAAAAATTTATTAAACCCCCGACATCGTATTCAATACCATATTACATACCTTAAACTTTTGAGAGATATTTTTTTATAAATTATTTCTATTTTCTAATAAACGCAGACACACATACATACACAAACACGATCGAGTTACTCTCAATCAGCCCTTTCATT
>DVXP01000336.1:0-22248 GCA_018235645.1 Junonia grisea | reverse complement strand
CTATTTCCAATTATTCTATTTCATAATTAAATTTAAATTCAATAAATTAATTTGTTTTAAAGAAAGTATTTTTTTTTTAAAAAAGACAATCACAAAGTCCCGTGTAACAGTACCATACCATACTAACAATATGTATATTTTAAGTGTATAACGATTCATAATAATATTTTATATATACTATTATAGGAAAAAAATGGAAGTCCCAGAAGAAATCACTAGGATTTCTAAAAATTAAAAAGGCAACCTAACGTTACTCCTCAATGTTTACCGATATAACAGACTCATGCATTTTGACGTTGTGTTAGGACGGATGATTGTAGTGCGTCAATAATAAAGGATGCAGCTGAAAAAAAGTAATGAGAGTTTCTCAGCATTGTTATGAACATGATGAAGAAAAAAACGCAGTGTATTTGGAGGTAAACAAAGAAACAAACTAAAGAAAGAAGTCTGCAAAAACTTACGGCCCATTAAAGGAATTTTGTAAAATCTTTTGATAATTTATCTGACATCAGCGCAGCAAAACTTCTAAATTTTGTACGCAATTAAAGACTGTTTGTACAATGCGCGAAAAAAATATTTGAACTCAAAAAGATTAATGTTTGAACATTTAGCAGACGTATATAATATGTTATGGACAGAGTTATATGTGTACCTAAGGTAGTGATTATATACCCTTGGGTATATAATTTAAAAAAAATATTGATTTAGTCATAAGTTGAGACCGGATTAAATGCAACATAAAATGGTCATTATATGCATGAAGTTATACACTAAAAATAACCGAAATCTGCATCAACAGTGGCGAAATATAAAAATATGCAATGGAATATCAATTACTCGAGCGCGTCAGAAAATCATATGAGTAGAAACCTTACACCCTATAATGTACCCCTACCAAATGTAAACACTTAATATTGGTGCATTCCAAGGTGACGATTATTTTTTGTACTTTCAAACATCAGCCATGACTTATGGTCGCATTCAAATCGTCAGTATTTTGAGTAGGGGTTTATTTAACATTCCCTGTCAAAATCTGATGCGCTCGAGTATATCACTATAAGAGATCCTTTTTTTTCATTTTGGAAAATCTGTATAAACTCACCCCACCGGTGAAATGTAAAAAGTCATATAAACTTTTTTTAAAGATTAAAAGATTTGAAAAATATATTAAATGAGATCTTTTCCAATGTGTAAGAAAATCGATACGAAAGTTGTAATTTTCTATCTAGAGGGGGCCTTCTTGGTGGCCGATTGATTTGAGAAATATATCAGACGAAAGGCTTTTCAGTGTACCTTCAGAGTTATATAATAAAATCATAAAATATTTCATACGTCTGGAGAAATTATTATCAAAATAATACCAAACGAACGTTTTCAATGTAACTTTCAGTTTGATAAAGTTTTTTGAAGAATAGCAATAACTTTCTACTTATTTCTAAAAAACAAAACGCCTCAATTATGTTTCAAGTCCGAATAACTCTTCGCATTTTTTAAACTCCTTACGTTTAACATCTCATGACAGTAAATCTTAAGACTTACTTAATAAACCTTAGGATTTTTTATAAATCGAGATCCTCTTCAATGCCACCAATAAAGTTGATCTTGATCATTGAGAAACATTTAAACCACAAAAAATATATAATTCGAACACACTCAGTCTCCGAAATCGCCCGTAATTTTTTGGTCTTGTACGATTCCGTCTAAGACTTGATCAATTTTTTCAATAAATTATTTTAATTATCTAAAATTTTTAATGATCATCTGACCATACCATTTTATTTCTATGACAAATGATCAAAATAAATTATAATATTATATTAATCTGTGTTATGTAGTATACTGTAAATACGTTAAATTTTAAACATTCCAAGCAGGATTGTTTTACGTCGATTTTCCGGCGTTTGGTATTTATTGTGTCCAAAACACATGACGTAAAATGTATTTCATGTCGTCTTGAATAGTCGCAGAAGTAACGATACTGCGTCGCGTCTGCACTCGCGTTCATTGAAAATTTTATAACGATGGATGAAAATATATTATGGTTTGCGTTAATCATGATTCCTGCAATAAAGGTAAAATAAAATCAATATTAAAATATTTTAAAGATATTACTTAAGGGTCTTCAATATTTTCAACGCATAAAATAATTATATTACATATTTAAAATGATTTGATTTAATTCCTCTGTAGATTGTCTATTTTAATAGAATAACAGTAAATGGAACGTGGATAATATAATGCATACTTTTAAGTAAATACTTTTTCTCACAGTGCGCAGTCCCTGGTACCTTTTTTTGGCGACCGAGACTGGGACTTGATCTTTCCATTCCGACTACAGGTTAGTGTTTTTGTTCTATAAGCAATTATCAAAGCTAAAAACATCAAGATGCTGCATACACGAGCATAGCCACACATATCCAACCTGGTACATAAATACTACTTAGGGATTTATGTACTAGATTGGAAGATGAATAGGACAACAAGAAAGAAATAATGTCAAACACCTTATTTTAATACGCATTATCAAATACATAACTAACCCATTTCTGACACCCACAAATACAGGGGTTTAGTTTTCACCACGATAAACCTTCCTTAAACAAAATTCAAGCTCTTCAAAACAAAAACAACAAACAAACATCAAGTCGCTTCTGTATCAAAACACCATTGGTGATTGATTTATGTAATTGAATATCATCCACTGTGTCCATGTTAGAACTTTGACATAAAAATCTACATAAAATGTGAACAGCCCCAGGTCCTAAATGGTTGAACGAGTAAATCAGACATTGACAAGGCAAAATTATACTACGATACATTTATTATGATGATTCATTAAAAATCTTTTCAAGTATAAATCTAAACAAATTAGCAAATACAGCTTAAACTTCAAAATTCAATATCTCAAAAGTGAACTCGTGTGGGTTGGATCCTTTTTGCGTATCTACATCCAATTTCAGCATATTTTTCTACATTTACAGAGATTTCTATGCAAGTCCATTTGCCTACGAAAGAGAATCTCGAAGAAGGCTTAGTGGTAATGATCGATGGATACCAAATGGGGATGACAGTTGTGGCTTTAGCGGCTGGAATCTCAAGTGCCAAGCCGTATCCACATCTGAACCCGCTTTCTGCATACTTTTATACGAACGCCTACCGATGGGCCCTTAGGCACTTAAGTTTGTGAGTAATCACATTTTAAATTTCTTCAGTAACAATAAAAGTCATATATGTTTTTGGATAACATCAAGATTACAATGGTCACTATTGAAGGACCAGACTTTGTAACCACAATGTATGTATTTGTATAGTTATAATTATTATACAAGTACATACATTGTGCAAAAGGAATTTTATTATTAACCTTTCTCATTCTTTTAAGGATACCACTTTGGATCGGTGGGAATGGCGGCAATTATTGTGATACTCACAAGGTATGGCGACGTCGTTTCTTCTATATGGATGAGTTTGTACCACCGTGGTTGAAAAAGTTATTCCCCTTTGTCGACAAAAACGAATGGAAGAAAGAAGAAATGGAGTTCAAGAAATTTAAGAAATACGCTGAACCAGCTTTCGGAAAACATTATCGTTACCCAACTAAACGATTCAATGATTTTAAATCACAAGAAACAAAAGAGACATTGGAGATCTTGGATTCTTCTTCTGGTTCCGGCTAGGTTCTACTATTTTGTTGCGTTTGAAGAGATAGAATAAAATAATAATACCGCCACCACGCTTCTAAGCCATATTACGCGACATTAGCAGCCCGCTAATGCACCGCCACATGTAGGCTTATACAAACCTGTGCCATAGTTTTTCCTAAGATTTAAGTGACCTCAATTTCAATATACAAAATCGTCGCCAAGTCACCTACCGTCTTTTTAGGAAAGGAAATAAAGTATAAGCAGAAAGAACTATATTTAACTATAAGCTAGATGAATGAGACTAGAATAAAAATCTCAGTGTTTTATTTATTCATTTATTTAATTTTGATCACCTACACACTACTCCAATAAATTTTAAATCTTTGGTTAACCTATAGTTTTTATAAGTCAAAAAGTAATCGACAGTTAGAAAAATATAAAATCAACAATAGTTTACATAGTTTAATTATTAGGAATCAATTACACTTATCAAATAGGTAGGTAATATATAAAAAAAAATCTTACAAATAAATTTTATACTAAATAATAGTGTAAATAAAAATATTCGAGAAAATAATAATAAACTATAATCTTCGAAGTATTAAGTATATTAGATAAAATCATATAAAACTTAACATAGTCTAAATGCATTAATTTAACCTACAGTATAAGATAGCTAGAAAATTTTCAATAGTACTGATTTTAATATACTTCATGATATCAAAGGGGTATTCAAAAGTCTACGTGAATTGGGCGAAGACAGGTATATTTCTATACTAACAGTTGGGTTGGTTTTATTGTCACGCGTTTTGGCAGCACGCTCGATCAGAAATATATAGGGTTAGTAACCTAATTCCTAAGTATTCGAGATAACAGCGTAATCTATAAATGCATATTTTTATTCTAGAAAGATTTAATTAATTTATTAACCTTTTTAGAATAATAACTTATGATTTTACTGTTTATTAATCCGTTTACGAATATCTCGGAATTACTGCGGAATTAGGTGCCTTTACCTTAGCTGCGTTTTAAATTCGCGTTTCTGCCTTTTTAATTTTAAATGCGCTTGAGCAGCGCTGTTTAGTAAACGCGCAGTTAGTCGACGGAACGCATGGTACTAACCTCGTTTCACAGTTCACCGCTGTTCAAGCACACTCTGTTTCAAAGCCCGTTTCAACGATGCGACTATAAAACCAGCCATACAATTAACTAGGATAGTCGTCTACGGGTCGATGAAGGAGATCATAATGTATCTCGTACCCTTCGTGACGCGCAGGCCCTCGTGGAAGTGCGTCAGGCGACCGGGGTGCATCAACATCCAGCCCAGCTTTGTGTCCTTGACGGAGCAGTTGTAGCGGAGGAATTTACAACCGCCACCCTCGAAATCTACATCTGATAATGAAATAGATAGTTTTTATATAACAATGTTCTGAGTGATTTCTCTTTAAGAGTGAAACTTTGATTCGATATAACTAAAAACGTAAGTCGATAAAAAAATTATCATGAAAAGTTTGCCGTGATATTTTGTAGACATAAAGTCAATTATACAATTACTCATGAGGCGCGTGATTGGGTCTCCTAACTAATGAAATTAATGTTTAGACACATTATTAATGATCCTAATATTCAATTTAGAAAACAAGAAGCTATTTTTATAATGATAAAGTCATAAAATTGATTTTAGAAAGATTCGATTATGACGCACCAGTTAGTTATACACTTTCTTAAAACATTCTCGATGATGTTCCAAACGCGTCGGTGGTATAGAATCGATAAAAAAGTAGGAGTTTATCTTGGAATAAGCTGCTTTCGAGGAAAAAGCTATTTATTTATATAATTAAACTTACTGGGCGTGTTGAGTGCGATATTGATGGTGTAAGTGGAGGAGTCGTGGTGCGGGCGTAGAGACGGCTGCTCGTCGGGCCGGTAGCGGACCACAAAGTTCATTATTGATACCGGCGGCTGAAACATATACCGGATTTTACAACAAATGCACATTAAAATATATTTAAGATCTTGTGTTACCATATTCATGCAAATAAATTGCATACGGTATGTATTAAATATTAACAATAAAAAAAGAAAACGTTTTGATGTCTAATAAAATAAACCATGACTAAATGTCTAAGCCTATCGATTGTCTAAGTCTATCGCCGAAGGTCACTATTTCAGCTGGTCACAATTTTTTGTATAAGTTGTCATTGTCATTTTACTGACTCGAATTATTAATCGTACCATAACTTATTTCGTTAGATTAATAGTATTGTTGAGGTAAAAGTTAATTTTAGCTTGAAATAAAAAAATCTTAATCCAGTTTCGCGTTGCGATTTTACTGCCACAAACGTTACATGATATAATTCGTATAATGTTACATATTGGTTGGTTGATAGCTTAATTATTACTTCAGACTATTCTATTCTAATTATGTTAGTTTTGTCGATTTTACAATGTCTGAAAAAATCTTACATTGTGATAGTATCCGATGAAGACCATTTCCTGCAGTGGACGAACATATTCCTTCAGTATGTACAACCATTGCTTTTCCAAGCCGACTTGTTTCATATGAATGTCACGGGTCGGAACCGCCTCGTAGCCGCCTTGTATACGTTCGTCCTGTCGATGCGAAAATTATTATTACATTATTTATTATACATAAAATGGGAACCAATAAACAATATGATACCAATTTAATAAATTAAACAACGTGAATGACAATCGCCATGTTGTATTAAAAAAAAAAACAATATATTAATAGAACAAACTGTTAATTATGCATATTATATATGAGTTCGTCAGTCACCTCATTAGTACCAGCGCTCCACTTTCCATAGTCCTCCATCACTTCAATCCATTCCTTGCAGAAACGAGGTGACAGTATCGGGAACCAATAAACATCGGGGCAGGGCTTAAAATTATTAAAAAAATAATTTTGTTAATTAATCGTATTCTTTCAAGATGCCTAGTGTATGTGGATCTAAAACGATGATCGCGGGATCTAACCCTGGCTAGGACTGCTGAGTTTTCAATTGATTTTGTGTTTAAATTCATATCGAGCTCGGCAGTGAAGCAAAACATCATGAGGTTGTCATCACGAGTTGCCGAGAGAAATTCCAATGCATGGATATCAATCAACCTGCAGTAAAATAGCATGGCCGTTATCCTTAATGCGAGAGAAGGCTTTTGTACAACAGTAGTTATATTTACTTCTAATATTTCTAGTCATTTTTAGAGTATTACAATATACCATCAAACTAACGTACGAAACTTACGTAGTATGGGTGGTCTGATTGCTTTACTACTAATGCGCAAAGATTTTGGCAAAAGGCATTGGAGATGCTAAATACATACCATAGCGTGTTCACGTCCTTCGGCGAAATTTTCAGCGTATTCCGGACTGAGGTATCGGCTTTCCCACTCGATCCTATTGTCGATGACTTGGTATATATCCGGGTGTGTGCGACTCATGTCAAAGTTCTCGGGGTTGATGAGGTGCCCAAGTTCCTTTTCGTTACTAACGTGCATCATGATGCCCTGTTGATAAAAAAGTAACATGATATTAATTTACCAATACCTATTTATATTATAATATGAAAAAAATAAATGTTTGACAACACACCAATCCCATCGGAGGAGTATGAAATTTGGCGTAGTTGAACCTTATATGGAGACTTATTCACAAATTTATTTATTTTTTAATATTATTTGCCGTAAATATGTTAAATTATTTAAAATACTTTTGTCATAAAGAAAATGAATGGCTTAACTAAAAAGGTTTCATGGTCGATTCTATCTTCTATAATAAATCTATAAATCTATAAATGAATAAAATGTAACATACGAGTTTTCTCAGTCCAGCGCAAAAGGCCATGTCCGGATCCAATTCCTTGCTGACGTGGTTGACCGGCTCATCGTACTTTTTGCGGAACAACTCGATATTCATCAAGTAGCAGTTTGTTATGAACGGAACATTCCAGATGCCGCTGTGAAAAAATCAGTGTAATAAAAATAATTGTATTTATTTAAAACACATATGTATAGATTGCAGAACTCAGTTAATTCAATATGTAAGAATTGTCCTCGTATTTGGCAGTAAAAGAAAACATCACGAGAAATCCTTTTTTCCTAATGAGAGAACAGTAATTTCTCCCTTACCTTATATTAGCAGGCTGTTGCTTTATTTTATAATTATAAGAGAGAAATTTAAGGAGATATTTCAGTAATATGTCCTTAAATTCCTCTTTTCCCTCTTATAAAAACGTCAAATAGATTTTATTTTTAGCATAAATCGCATGTAACACTCTATCCATTATCTAGTGTATCAATTACGAAGAGTCTAGAAATAATCCATACACACCGCTGCAGTCAATAATAAAAGTACGATTAGACTCTATTGGAGATAATGCCTTTGTTTATGTGTGAATGCTACTAGTGTTTTCTATATTAGCATTGCAAATCTTTTAAGGATTTCTAGACAAGTTTTTATTACTTTATCCATTATATTTCGAATACGAAGATGCTTTACCAACCAGTACAGTTGCAGTATCAACAACAAAAGTCTATTTTTAAAATCAGCCCTTATAAGTTACATGAGGTGCATTTTTTCGCGATTCATTTTCAAAAACACAACTATTATTTTATTCTAATTTTACGCCATACGCGTAGTTAGAATAAATCCAAGAAGGACTGCCTAAAACAAGATGAAATCTTTAAAAGTTCATTCGGAAGAGATCTGGAAGTGTTTCCAAATCAATAATTCGCGTCCTTCCACTATCCCGTGTACCAATGACCCCTCGAACAATTCAAAACGCGACGTATGAATCGCAAAGGAAATCGCGGCGCGGTTCCAAAGGGGAGACAAGGGTCCCGATTACCTCCGTCATTAGTCAATCACCCGCAGCCGCAGTAGTTGAGAGACTCTCGAGAGGCGAACACCTTATCCTCGCTCGTATAGAAATGTTACTGAAACGTGCTATACTCCCAGCCCTCATACTCCTACTCGTCTTTGAGAGCGAAGCTCGACGTGGTCGCACACGATCGAGAACTAAATCTAAGGTGATTTAGATTCTTTCACTTTGACCTAGAAACCCATAAACATTTCTAACTAACGCTATATCCTCCGCAGGTCCAAATCGGTCTGCCGATCACCGGGAAATACAGGGACCCCGAATCGGACCAATACTATAACAACAACGATGTAAGTATGGCTATTGCGAATTTGATTTTTTTTTATAATGCGTGCATCATTGAATATTTCCACGCGTGTAAGCAATTTCACGTTTAATACAATTCTTATGCAGAATTTTATTTTACTCGGATGCGAATAGCTTTTTATTGGCCAAAACCTTATTGCGTTGTTTCTTTTGAAATAGGGCGCAAAAATCCTTCTGGCCTCACACTTTGACCTTGAGTACGTTCTGGGTCACAAGATAGCCTTCCTGTGCACTGCGAAGGGAACGCCGCGGCCTCACATCACTTGGTTCAAGGACGGCGTCGAAATATTCGCGCATCACTACTTGCACGTAATTATTATTTTCCAATCAGCAAATTATTTGACTCATATATTGTGTTATTAATAATTAAACAATATGAATCTGTTAAAATTAGTGTTGAAACGCCTATTCTATACTATTAATGTAAAGACGAAAGATTTGCACGTATGTATGTAAGAAATAGGATCAAAAGCTCGTATTATTATAAATTGACTTTGTGAGAATGAGTAGGTGTTATAGGAAAATTTGATTCACAATGTGAGGTCTCATTATCATCGTCCTAATTATTCTTAGGCGGCTTTTTTAGAGCAATGACTCGTTATGTAACTTCTTTTAGCCTGTTTTTTTTTTAACAGATCCACGAATGGCTTATAGACGATGATCGTGTGAAATCTAAAATAGAAATCGATCCCGCTACCCAGATGGACGCCGGCGTGTACGAGTGCACGGCAGACAACATGTACTCCATCGACCGGCGTTCCTTCAAAACTGACTTCTCCATCGCTTTCGATTAATTCTACAATACAAGCCACCTTCATTTACAATTTCAAAAATATTACGCCTTTTATTGATTTATTGACCCAATATCATTGTCCGAATTTGTGAAATCAGAATCTTTTGAGTCATTTAAGTATACAAATAGTTATGAATAAAAATTTAAAATTATTTCATATCGGCAAGTTTTTACAATAGTTTTGTGACGATTTTTTTATTTGTGAATTAAAAAAAAATAGGTAACAAATTAGACGTAGTGTCCGATTATGTATGCATAGAATCAGTTTATTAAAAATTTTAATTACAAGGAATATATTAGTATCATTTTTCAATTTTTTAATTTCAAACAGCATTACCTAGCTAAATGATTCGAACTTCAATTCTTGGTACTGAATATGATTGATGTGTCAATAAATAATTAACTTGAAAATTTTAAGGGAAATTCTAATATACATTATATTTGAATGCAGGTTTGTTTTGTCTGTTAAGTTTTTACACCAAGTTTTAAACCGATTACATCTAATGTTTACCATACATACACATTATCAAGAGTACAAAAAGATTTTTTCACGCGAGACAGAATAACAACATGAATCCATTGTCTAATCTATATTGCCAATTGCTACTTGGGCGCTTACTTGCCAAACCCTACTAGGGTGGGACTCGAGATATTGTGAATTAGACCCCAAATAAATATAACAAACAAACTTACACAATTTTCCTATTAACGATGTCCATATAATCCGAAGACCGTGCATAGAACCCTTGCGTATTGATGGCACCCCAGAAGTTAGACCAGGCCTGCCCTGGACGAACCAGCAGTGGAGCTACGACGTCGTAGCCCGTAGACAGCAGGTAGCGCAGTGTAGAGGGCTCTACGCGAGCGACGCTGTCGATTGAGAACAGGTAGTCGCACACGCTGTTGATGCAACGGTCCCTGGAATAGAGAAATGTAAATGTATTAAAAAAATACTATTTTTGTCTATGGCAGAATGTAGTTTATCTGTGGTCAATCCGTGAAATAGATTTACATCAAAATAGTCAGATGAAATATAAAATATAAAAATATAAAAATATTTACTTAATAAGCACGATAAAAGACCCCATTTAAAATATAAACGTAAGAAACGATAAACAACATAATGGCAATAGAAAAAGAATACTTTAATAATACAAAAATATGATTTGTATATCGAGTCATTTTAATGTTGCATGAATTTAATAGGTAAATTCAACCAAGTTGAAATGTCTGAACACGAGTCGAATTAGAATTAGTGCATGTCCGTCGAAGTAATCCTGACTCTTATTGATAGATACCTATTTTTTTGTTCTGCACAGCACGATACGCATAGTTCAGATTATTAAGTTTCGAAGATACAAAAAAAATAAAACAATACTTACATAGCAATATTTCTAGCTTCAGCTTCAGAGATGAAATCTTTTGAAACAATCCTCTTAGCCGTGACATATTCCTTGGCGTGTTTCTTGAAAAACTCATCAACAACGTCTTCATGATATTCGACATTATTGTGGAAGAAAAGATGTATTTTGTCCTTGGGATAGTCCATGCCGTGCACTTGTTCTAGGAACTCTTCTAAGAAGGGTGTCGGTTGCTCAATGAACACTGATAACATCACCACTGGCAGAGATTCCTCCTAAAATTATATATACAAATATTGAGGGAATGTATATTTGTGTCTATTCACATTTCTGATCTCATTTTTAAGTCATGGCTAACTGAAAAATTTTGGTATAGACTGGGACTAAGTTGTTATTGGTTATAACGGGGTATGCTTGTTATTGTAAATTAATGTTTTACAATCTCTAAATAAATTTCATGAATACAATACAATACTATATTATAGGCCAGACAATCTGTCAAATAAGATGGAATCATTAGGCTGTTAGCCGACCCGACAGTAGCACCAGCGCCATGTGGGCCCAATTTTTATTTTTTATCTACATAAGAACCTCGTACTTCAAGGAGTATTCTAAAATGGATTATCCATATCGGTACAGCAGTTCGCAAGTTACGCGCTAGGAACATTTTATTATATAGATATATTGATAAATCATTTACTTGAGCCTTTGCTTGGATATTTTACGTTTACAAATCTATTTACCTTCAACTCAACACGCTTTTCCTTACACATAGCACATCCATCTTTGCTCGACCAAGCCTTTGCCACATAGTTAGAGAGATGGTTCAGCATCAGTTTCGAGGGTCCATTTCCATGTACAATGACTGGTCTCTCGTTAAAGGCAAGGTTTCTGATGTATGGCCACTCTTCAGTGGAATTCATCACAAGTTCAACATCCGCTATATAATAGGATTTATAATTTATTATTATTTAAAATTATCACCAATAGGAAATTCCTTTTAGGTGTGGGTAGGTAAGTAAGCTTCTAGTTTAGTAACTAACTAATAAAACATTATTTATTAGAGAATCGGAATCATGATTTGAAGGGAAAATGCTGTTAGCATTCTTGTTGCCAAATGCATGATTTTTATAGTAGGCAAGTAATTGTAAAATAAAATTAACTACGTGTAATTTAGAATTGATGATTTTGTACTACGCTTTTTTTATTTTGAAATTATCAATTCATAGAAATAATAATTTAGATACTTTTAGATTGTGAATATAATTTACTAAAAAGAATAACTCATAAACTTACACAAGGCACCATTTAGATTTTGGAAGATAGTACATTTATGGTCCAAACCAATGTTGAAAATATTCCTATACTGCTCGTTCAAGTAAATGTGGGTATAGTAAAGTTGATCGTCATCCTTATTGGTAATCTCCTTCTTGTTAAGAACTTCCAATACCTCGGGGTAGTAACCTGTATTACATACAAAACAATGTTACAATATTGTCAGATGTCAAGATATCAGATTAAAATAATAAAAGAGAAAATAAATGGCTAAACTATTAAGGTTTTATGATTGACTAGCTGCGCCCCGCGGTGTTACCCGCCGATTATCAGATTAATTGTAATTAAGTAGGTAAGTCCAAATTGTACGCCATAGAGTGTTATAATATTTAGTTCATAATTTGCAACTCACAATAACCTACGAAAATAACCAAAATTTTAATGTATTGTTTAAATGTATAAACGGCGTACGTTTCGTTTTATAGTTTACTCTATAGTAGATAACACTACATCAATATAAAAGAATATGTTGTCTATGATTCTTGTCTATCTTTACTCTTTTTTTAACGAAAGGAATGCTTATTGGGCGTCGATCGTGCCTACATAGACCTGAATAAGTTACATAGCTATTGTGCCGTTTTGGCTTTGAATTGAGATCTCGAGAAGGTCGCCTGTATAACGGAAAGTTAAAAAAATTCCGGGATAAAAGTATGTGTTATTCCTGGACGTCAGCTTTCTATATACCAAATTTTGTCAAAATCGGTTCAGCCGTTTGAGCGTGAAGAAGTAACAAACATACACACACACTCAAACTTTCGCAATTATAATATTAGTAGGATTCTATCAGCCACAGACAAGCTTCTTTCTAGTTTAGTTAAAATGCTGTTTACCGTATTTGAAATATGTTGTCCTTGGAGGCAAATTCAATGTATTATGAGATGTGAGGTAAAAACTTTAGTAAGATTTCAATGTATAACTTATTAAAAATATATGAGTACAGCCTGAATTTTGAATATCTCAAAACGTCAGTTTTGAAGATAGGCTTTTTTATTCTCGCAGCCTCATATAATATACGTACCTTAAGCAATAATCAGTAGTAGTAACAATAGCAGCTATGTCAAAGACTTTTACTTTCAATGAATCTATTAATAAAGAGGCATGGGAGTGATATAAATACCGAAGTTCCCACATTGTTATAACTGAACTGAATCGCCTAATATGTTTTGATTTAAAATTTGAAACAATCTTTAAAAATATTATTAAAACATGACTGTCGAAGGCGTTCGATTATTTTGTAAATCAACGGCTAAGTTTAATAACATACCAATAAAGCCACCGGAGTTCAAAAAGGCATTGGTCGAATCATTATCGGGATAAGATTTAGCCAGTTTTACGTCAGGCCAGCAGAAAGGTTCCGCAGAAAACAGTATTCGCCGATTTGTTTTCTTAAATCTCTTTATGATTTCGTCGATATCGGCCAGGAACAGGACGTCATAGCTAAAAAAATGGAATTTTATAAATGTTAATTAAGATCAATCTTATGTGAATAACATAATATAATAAAGTTATGGGACTTTACATATATATTAAACATACAGGCATATATTTTAAACATATGCGTGCTGCCCCTCGACGTTTCTCTCACACTAAATAGGGATACCCTAATTACTTAGCAGTATGAAAATTCTTAGTGACATATTCTCGCGCCTACCATATATAGGTAGGTACATTAAAAACTTGGTATTTCGATACTTTAAAAAACAGAAGTTTCGTGTTCTATGATTAATAGATACAAATGGATATCAAAGACACATTACTGAAATAAGTTAAAAATTGTTAATGAATACAAAAGGTATTCACGTGTTAATCATTTTCAGACAAATGACATGTTAACAAAGAGAGAGCTATTTCAATATTCGTCTATTAGAATTCCATTTATAAATTAACTAAAGTGTATTTCACTCAGCGAGCGGTACTGACACCATAACATAGCAACGAGTGGAATTGCTTCAATTAGATAGTCGATAGGAAAGTAAAACACAGCTTCAATTCTATTAATTTGTTGAACCCAAATAAACGGGCGAATGATTTAGGTGATTTGTTCCACTTTCACGTAGTAACAACTAATGCAATTGCTATTTTTAAAATGTTAGAAGTCTAGATTAATTATAAGCTAATACCCTACTAAAAAAATATCTCGAAAAATGACCTGTTGTTGAGGGAACAGGGTTTTGGGAATTGCGAGCCAAACCTAATAACAATGTTGTATAAGTGTTGTTGCAATGCAATTCCATGGATATTATGGACTTGTGGCCTAGTTTAACTTTTTTTATAAATAATTAGAATTTAAAAACGGAAAATTTCAATTAATTATTAAATATCTATTCAATAATTATGTTATTTAGTGTGATCATTATGAGGTTATTTTTATATTATTAAAGTTCCATGCTTAATAAATTGCTAACTAACTACCTACTACAGAGATAAGTAATATTTTTTTAGAGCAATCTTGTGATGTTACTATGACCTCTGTTGTTATAATGATAACGAATTGTTTGAAATTTCTTATATTTTAATTCCATATATTGTTTTAGTACCTATTGTATTACGTATTAAGTAACATTTAGCATTTTGCTAGAACTTAAGAGAAGCGAGAAAACAAAAAAATACTATGTATAGGACATTTCTTTTTTATCTGATTGCATGGTTGATATTAAATGTACTGTTTTGCAAAATAAGAATAGTTTAATTTTAAAGAGTATAACATAGTTACCTGTCTGTAAACAGGACAATTGTGTCTTTCTTCACAGTATTTTTCAACGAATTGAGTTTTTCTTTGAGTAACAGTACTTTTTGTCCGCCTCCTGGAGCTTCCATGTTACCTCCTTCCCATTTTTGTCCCATACCGAGTACTTCAACATTGATTCCATAAACATTCGCTGAGCGAAGAAACCGTTGAAAACCATGGTTATCCTCAGTAGCCACGGTGTACACAAGAACTTCGGGTCCTGCAAAAATGAAGTATGAACATGATTAATACAGTTAAATATGACTAATTAATTAACATATCTTTGACATATTTTTTGGCCTTTTTAAATGATATAAGTTTTAATTTTGTGTTTAATTTTTTATGTGGAATCTTAAGTCTGATTTTAAAATAAAAGTAGCCTGTTTACTCCTTATAATACCAGCTATCTACTACCAGTGGAGTTTTCCCATTAATCGGTTCAACTGTTCCAGTTAGACGGCCAGTCAGACGGGCAGACAAAAAAAAACTAATATTTTGGTATAAGTCAGGTAAATATTACAATTTAAAAATGGAAGTAAAATCTACTTTTTAGGGACATGATATAAATTATTAAAAAATCACTACAAATTACTATAAAAAAATACAAAAATATTGAAAGATTTAACAAGGGTGTTCCAGAGCAAATTTAATAAAATAGAAACAATGAAAACAATCTTGTATTTAGGTACAGTAATTTACTTTAATTTTTCATGCCATTGTTCTTTAATATTCACCCAGTACTTCAATGTGCGAAATATTACTGTATGCAATTTCAGAATAACATTTAAATATTAATATAGGTAGGTATACATATGAAGAAAATAATTTTTATTTCCTAAATAATATCAATAAATCATGGCATATGAAGAAAGAATTGGGGTTTTATGCGATTCAATACTTTTGAAAAGAAAATAATTCATCTTTAGATATAATTATAATATTGTTGCAAAACTGTAAACAATATTAAATAAGATTAAACAAATTTATATACAAAATTTAATCCTTCACTTCAGTCATTTATTTATGTGACAACCATCCATATGGATTTATTTATTTATACAAAAATAATTTTAGATCACATGGTACAAGGACAGTTAAATCTAGAAGTATATAATCTAGCAGTTATAATGGTATATTTAAGAAACGGTATATTAAGCTGTTACAATAAAATTGTATGTAAGTATTTAGATTAGATTAACCATCTCCCTAATAGGAAAAGTGGGCTATGCCCAGCAGTGGGATATGTACAGGCTGCTACTTTCCTTTTTACTACTTCTAGATTAAACTGTTACAATTGAACTTTTTTTTACCAAAATCCAAAGTTTCAGCAAAGCTCTTTTGCCCAGATTTTCTATATTGAAACAAATGTGATAAACTAAGTACGTAGTTTATTGCACACATTATAGCATACAGTAATTGATTTCCTGTCTCTAATAGAAATCAAATTCATACAAGATATGTAAATTGAAGCCATGCAACCCGAGAAACGAAAACATACCATGTTGTGAAAGCAATGTTGGGCATAGTTACCATGTATCATAATTATAATGTATAATTAATAGTATACAGGCATATTTTGTAAATTGTAATACTTTTTAATGAAATGGGCAGTTCCAGAAAATAGGAATAGTTCATTTACTATTAGAATCTTAAATTATCCCTGATTAACATAAGACAATATTTTATGGGAGAGGCAGTGGATGTGCTGGGAAAGCAATCCCACAGTCTCTCTGTTCTCTCTGTTAGACTATATTTTATACATTTACCATTTTATAGCCTTTATTTATGCCGCACAATGCCAGAACGGTTTGCTTGTAGGACAAGTGAATTTAAGAAAATTAGTATTATATTGCTTTTTAGACTTAATGTTCTCAATGGTACTTTTATTAATGTAATACAAGTCATGTTCAGTGCATCAATTAAAGATTTTAATATTATTAATTTTTTTTGATATTGCTCAAATTATTTAAAATTTTGCTAGTCACTAGTTACAGCGCAATAATCAAGTTGAGAATTTAGTATGACTTCGGCAATCAATGTTTTTTAATTTTCATACATTAATTACATATTACATTTGCATAAACCTCATTAATTTTGGCAAGTTCAACCATTGTGGTCTTAAAATTTATGACACACAGTAAAAAATATTAATAGCAATAAATACATTTGTATTGAACCTATTTCAAAATGTAGTTTTTATCAGTTATCCTTGCATTAGCCAAGCTTTACATGTTTAATATTTGTACTTTTACATTAATATTACTTATTATCCTTCGCTAAGAATAATTAAAAACACACATTTTTATACATAGCACAACAAATCACTTCCCAGATAAATATTAGCAGTGAAAAAATATAAGAAAGAATTAGAAACACATATTTATAATAACTTTTAAGCATTAAATGTAAAACAAAACTAATTTTCATTTTTTTTTTCAATGTAAATTTATCCAAAAATATTTACGCCAGCTTTGTAAAATAATTTAAGGAACTTACCTGCTGAATTTACTTCTATCCCGAGAGAAAAACAGAGGAAAAGGCAGAGTAATCGTGGAAATGAGTTCATATTTCTAGATTTATCCACGCGAGTTCAATGGACTTCAGTAAATGAGTCCGCTGCCCATAAAATTGGGAACGGTGGCTGCAACGCTCGTTATAAAATATTTTATATCGCTCCGTATAGGCGGCCGTGCTTCCGAGGCGATAAGCTCAAACAGTGAACAAACGTCACTCAACAAAGATAAAACTCGCTTCCATCCGACACACTCTTCCCGGTGAACGATGTGTCGCTCATGTTATGAGATCATCGCACATATGGTTTTATATATCAATATATTCTAATAAACGAATATTGCATCAGTTGAGCTCAGTTTTGATTGTTATTATACGTTCGCGCGCTATTGGATACACGCTTACTCCTAATTGTAAACAATGGTAGTTGTATTGTCTGTCGACTATAAGCTCTTGTTTGAAATATGAAATACTAATTATAAAGCAAACAATTAGATTCTTGTTAGTATGGCTGTGTGATAAACAAAAAATTAATAGTAGTTTTTATTATAAAAATGAAGTGTGTTACTCCCGAGTCCCGCCGGCAGGAGAGAAGAGACAAGCTGAGTTGCTGAGTCTGAGTGAACGAGTGAAAGTGAAGTGAAACAAACTAGAAACTAGTTCGGTACATGCGATGCAAACTGGCAAATTAGGCTTAGGTGAAAAATATCGATATTTCAAAAGATCGATATTTTTTAGAAAAATATCGTTATAAATTAGCGATATTTTTTCCCGCGATATATCAATTTTCGATATTTATTTTCAGATATCAAAGTCGATATATTCTTAAAACTCTGCTGTCTGCTCATGCGACACATCATGTTTTTGACTAATCCAAAATCTGAATCATCTGTAAAATCTGAACCAATAAAGTTCTAGGCAAAATTCTCAACATTTCACGCCGGTTCTCTTGCATATCACTTTAAAATATTTGATTTGTCAAGCATCTTCAGTGACATCTGAAAGAGTAGTTGCAATGGTAAATTTGGCTGTGCTAAATGATAGGAGCAGATTACCACTTTTGCAAATATAGATATTTAACCTACTTTACTGTATCGGTTTGATTTTGATATGTATTATAATAGAATAGAATGTGGATATTGATTTGTTTAGTCACTACAAAATAAAGCTTACATATTACAAGATCAATGTTGTTTATACTTTACAATTTTACACAATATTTAACACCAAACATTGATTTGAATAATGTTTTTTTTTAATTTTGTTTCTTTTTTATATTGAGCAATTCGAAAAAAAATAAATCATAAAACTTATGATACAGGCAGATGTATTGGTGGCGAGTAAATTTCCCTAGTGGCGGTTTGCGGAACTAGTATAGGACAGATTTGACAGATACTTTCGAAGAGATACATGGAAAACAACTTAAGTTTATCATTTTATTGCTTTTAAAACAATCTGCGATATGATTTCATTGTTGGACATTTACAAGGTAGTCGAAAATACTATAAGACCTCCTTGTGAGGATGAAATTAGAGGGAAAGACATGGGAACTTAAGAGCTCTTTGTTATAGTTACACTGAAGAACACAGCAGTAGATATTTCTCTAACTAAATATGGAATCGGATTACTTTCCAGGTACTACAAAACAAACAACAATGGCCGTAAGTTATCAAAATAATATCAATACTCTTTTTCGATTTCTATCTAAATTCAACCTCACGAAGCGATCTTATCGTATTTTCGACACCCTTGTAAATATCCAACAACGAAATTATATCACAGATTATTTTAAAAATAATCAAGTAATAAACTTAGTGTTTCCCATATATTTATTCGAAAAGTAGCTGTCAATTCTGTCCTATAATAGTTCCGCAAAACGCCGCTAGGGAAATTTAATCGCCACCAATAGATAGACAGTGAATATTTTTAAGCAATTTATGAATGTATCTATATAATCAACGCCTGTAATTTTTGATAAATTCAAAATATAATGATAGAGTCCCGCATGCAGCATCAATAAATAGAATATCTAATACTGGCTATACAATTATTAAAAAAATATTTAATAAAACCTTATGTGACATTTGACGCTAGAACCCACAGTCAAGGTTTTCTTGCAAAAACATCGTTTTCTCAAAACTTTTTTAGTGTAAGAGATACCTGTAGATAAATTTGTAATAGATATATAGATATGTATCTAAGGTAGATATCTTCTCAAAATCTCAGTACATAGAGTCCGTACCGTAATTTTTATCTACTCTCTTGAATATTTTAAAAATCTCTATGGCATTTGCCTCTATAAGTTGAAATAGTGATTATTTAGTCTTTGGTCCGTCTCAGGTATTTATTGATTATTGATTAGGTAACTACCCACACGGTTTATTATCAATCAAGGGCTCAAGAGCATTTTGTTTTGATTCGCCAATCAAGTATTATTACTCAAACATTGACAATATTGTTGAAATTAGACGCAGTGTTTCTTTTCAACCAAACGGACTGTTTTAGCACAAGTAAACAGAGTTTTTTGTTAGGTGAATTTGTGATCAGGTAAGTCAATACCTTGCGAAGTATTATTTGACCCCAGCGAAATATTATAAAAAGCTTAAAAGAACGTATTATACTATTATGTTAATTGTAAAACATTTAATTGAATAGGTATTGTTTTAAGTTTGCGAAAAAAATTGTATATTTTCAAAAATTGTATTTTTGGTTTGAAACTTCTGTTCAACTCAGCTTTGCGATACGATAAATTTACAGTTTTCTTTTTTTTAGAAAAATATGTCATAGGTTTAACATACGCACTGTGATAGATTTTCCTTAGTTTTTTTTTCAAATAGCATAGAGCGTTAATAGATGGCTGCTCCTTCGATAATTTACAATATATAATATAATATGATATATTGATATATATAATAATGAAGACAAAGCATGCCTAAATATTTATCAACAATTTAGATGATTAGTATGAAATGAGTACTAATAAGTAGGCTTGCAACGCATAGTATATTCGGCAAGCCCCCTGACCGAATAACCGAATATTCGGCAGAACTATTCGGCAGGATTTTAGCGCCGAAACTTATATACACGTTGTTTAAACACTTTGTTTCACGCTCGTTTGTGGTGATATGTCGTTGTGGCTTCAACAACATTGTGAAAACTATCTATTCTTAAAAAATATATATTTTCATATCATCAATCAAAATGGTTCTTATAGATATGAACACAAGTGTTATAATTGATTGTTTAATGCAAGGGTATTGCTTTTACGTTAAAAAACATACCTATGCTATAAGTAATACATAACAAGTTTAATTGATATTTGAAATGTGCCCATTAACTTCTATCATGTGATACCAAACTCGGCATAAAAAAAATATAATAATAATAATACAAAAAAAATATATGTAAAATGCGCAATTTTATGTAACATAACATATAACTAGCGGACGACGAGGTTTCCAGTGACAAACATATTTTCCAATTATGATAACTAGTTTAGAAGTTATGAGGGAACAGATGAACATGCATAATTCCATACCCTATATACATACTTACTTTCATACATATAGGTCAGAATCATGACCCACCTTTTGAGTTATATTAATTGGATATAACAACGTTATGTGAAAATAATTCTAACGCATGGAAAAATTCTTAACTTCACTAATATAGAAGATGATAATATACCTACTTATTGATATATACCTATACCAACGATGATAATATATCAAAACCAATGACTACTGAAATTTTATTATTACAAGATAATAATTTTATTTTTTTCGGAATAAATAATTTTATTTTTGATTTATTTGACCAATATTACCTCCCTATAACTATATATATCTATCTAACTATTTGGAATTCGGCCGAATAGTATGTAGGTATAATATGTAGTATGAGTATAAAACATGTGGTGAATATGCCGAATACCGAATAGTAACCGAATATTCGTTGCAAACCTAAATATGTCGCTGTAATATGGACGCATGACATTTAGGTAGCAGAGAAGTCACTGACGACTAAAGTCGCTGTCGTGAATACCGACCATTCAGTGACTTGAGTCGCCGTCAATTGAAGTCACAGACACGATGAGAGGGCATTATTAAATGTCCTGTATTCACATTATAGTTCTGGAGTAATCATTTTGTAACAAGCGCCTGAATTGTTGATAAATATTTTGAAAACTTTGTATTTCAAATCTTGAAAAAGTAATTAATATTGTTTAAGCTTTGACAGCTGAAAACGCTGAAAATATGATTATATATTGGTCAAAACAGCAGCTGCATATTTGCAGCGATTAAAGTCGCTGTAAAATTCACGTCTAGACATAGACGTCGCTCGCGGATCGCCGCCGTCGACAAAATCGCTGGCGTGTGAACCATCATAAGTTGCACAGGTTATTGAATGTCAAAAATAAGGAACGTTTAACCTTGAGAACTCGGCATATGCCTGCTCCACACATTTGCCAACTAGTTGGCCAAATAGTTGGCCAATGTGGCCATAATGCGAGTCAGTGCCGCACAATACTTAAGTGTGCTAATGCTTAATTGGAACGCGAATTTGTGATGTTATGAGAATATTTTTTCTCTTAAAACTACTTACCTACTTTGTCAATTTAATTTAACATTATGTACCTATAAATATATAAATGTACGCGTAATAT
>DVXP01000335.1:0-22267 GCA_018235645.1 Junonia grisea | reverse complement strand
TGTATCATATTACTTTATGCTGACGGCAAAAAAACGAGGTTAGCGTTTATACTTTTCTAGATATCGAGGTATTCCACGTTACCTTAAGTATCCCAAATATACTGACTTTCCTCTATTTTTACACAAAAACCGAAAACCGTTTCACGAAAATTATAACTACAAAAAATAAAGCATACTCACTGGTGGAAAGTGGGTTTAAAATAATTGATTTTAGTATTCTTGAATAACTAAAACAGCTTCAGCAGCACTCAACACTTGTAATCTTTCACAATTTCTTTTCCAAAAACGAGCCAATCACCAAAGTTCAAAGTCACAATCACAAAAATATCCGTGCTATAATAAGGATCTTCGTCGACCGTTGAAAATTGAAGCAATCCACTCAGTTGCGTCCTTGAAAGCGGTCAGGAAATCGAAGCAGTCAGGCGTTCACCTGCACACACACTACTCCAGTCGGCTATGCTGTACGTATGTATTATATAAATGTACAAAGATCACGACTATGCTAAAATGATTCGTTGTGAGCGTACTGTGAACAGACGTGCAAAAGCCTCGATGGCGCACAAAGAACTGAAACGCGGGGAAGTGGTAGTCGGCGGAGCGGGGGACGGGGAACAGACCGCGCCAGTCTCACGACGACGACGTAGCACAACGTAGCAACAAGTGAACGGCAATGCGGGTGTGAGGCGGGCAGGAGACGAGGGATGGAAATAGGGAGGCTCCCCCCGCACAACGCTGAGCGCACCTGACGGCAATGCATGTAACACTAACACCCGTCCTATCCACTATCAAACTAGTCGACTGCCTACGATAACGTAACAGGAAGGGCAGATGTCGATAATCACGATACACGATGTACGTTCCACATTAAAGTAAGCAATTTACGATTGCGATTAAATTGTCATGTAGAACCAGAAGTATCCATAACGAAATAAAACAAATGTACCTATTTAATAAAAGTCATAACTTAAACACGCTTTATTATAATTAGGTATATTGAATCAATAAAAACTTTGATACAATGTTGGCATGGAGGTACCTACCTATTCAATTATCACCAGCTGCAGTACGTAATCTTTTATCTGTTAATTAAATTAATAACGCTATTAAAATTTCATCAGAAAATTTATATCGCATATGATATCAATTTCGTAGGTGAATAAGTATTAAGTATTATTAGAAGTTTGTAATTGATAAATATTGTTTTTGAATAAATACTATCACCACTCCTTGCTTATCTTTTTTATTAATAAAAGGTATTATCGATTCAGGTACGAATATGTTGGAACACAAAAAAACATCAAGGGTTTTGTTGTTTCCACTTTTATGAATTAATATTTGGGATTTGGGAAATTGTATACCCACGCCGTCATAAGATGAAAACATAAAATTCATTTTGTTTTTATTTTCACTAATGGAAATGATGTTTGAAATAAAATGTCTACGACACTAGAAGACATTTATAATTATAGATATCATACAATTATATATTACGAAAATATTCATAAATTTGTAATGTTAGGTAAATAAAAATTCCGGTCTATATTTAATTTGTACAATTTAGAACATAAACAAAATATCGATCGTTGACCAACATGCCATGCGTATTTAACAACTTGCTAACGATTTGGCACGGCTCCAGAAATTCCGCGAGTGTTATATACCTACCTACACACTTAAATTACGTTTAACCTAATATTTAACATGTAAATTCTAAAATAAATTCGTATCCGTCGATTTTTTTCCAAACGTGTTTTCATATCATCATCATAAATATTTAATTACACTGAATCACCTTGAATTGTTTTTACATACTGTTCAACAAATAAAGGTTTTAATTCGTCTATTTTTAGTTAAATCGCTGGATTCATTAATAATTAATGACATGAATAGTAATCTAGTGAAACCTCATTATTTTTTGTATCACTTAGTATTTATTTTTATTGGCTGCGGCATGCGGGCGAGCGGGTGAACTGACACGTAAACTTGCCAGCGAAGTTTCAGTAAAAACATGCAAGGAGGTCGTGTATCTGTTTTGGCCTTGTGCTAATCGTGTTAGCGTTGACACGCGAATAACTAATGCTATGTAATTTGCACATACAATGCATCTGAAACCTGCTTTTTAAGTAACTGCCCAAATTACCTATATAAGTGTAACAAAATACCGTATATAAATCACTTGAACGTCATTTAGGTGATTAATGTTACCGTATTATCTGTTATTAGTATTTTATATCTATACTTTAATATCTGTAATTAATGGAGATACTAAAATTCTTCTATCAGCGTTTTAAAGTATGTAGGAATGTTAATAACAAGCTGTTGTTTTATACGAAACTATGTGGCTTTATACGTGTGTGATTAATGATAAAAAAATGCTTATTTCTGATGTGTAATTCCTAAAATAAGCGTTTATCGCGTGATGTGTTTTATACGAAAATATGTTGATAACTCACACCGAGAATTCGTAGATAGGAAACGCAAACATGGCAGTCGATAACCTGGTTGCAGTAACTGATAACAAGCCCACTCTATGCCGTGTTTGAACAAGCTTTATCTAATAATGCTAATAACCAACAGATAGGGACAATGAGCGTAAGCGAAATGTTTTTATAGCCCTTTTTTTCTATTAACACATCTATGACAAGGGCAAACAGAACGAACTCCTTTCAATTCGTCCATTTAGTCAATTGTGTAATTAACAAATGAAAAAAGTCAAGTAAGGTAGAAAGACTAACATAAAGTTAAAAGTACTCAATGATTAAAGCTTTGGTTCATATGTAGAGAAAAAACCCGATTAGGTATTATTTTATTGAATTAAATAACAACAGCAAAGCTCCATGTGGCATTGATAGCACCATTAGATACCTATAACATTTATAAATATATAATTCCAAAGTCTCTTATAAAGTAGACTAAGCGGCCAAATACGCAACAGATTCGAACAATGAAGTATTTTATTATTTCACGTTATCGACGGCTTACACAGCTGCGGACGGAGGCGTAGACGCTGATATTACGATTGAATTAATTTGACGACCCACTGCGTGATGCAATAACAATGATTCATGATGACATTTTATGGACGTTTCGCCGGCTCGCGGAACGCACGATATGATGATAATAATCAAAACAATTAAAAACTTCTTGATGTATTGTATAATAGAGATCTGTAGGTTGCTTACTTATAAAATTATATTTGTATTGATACCACAAAAATATTTTTAAAGCAAAAATAAAATGTTACAACACAAAACCACCTGATATCTGATGATATGATAGATGTATGGATAAAATAGTTATCTATTTTATCCATACATCTATTGATATCAGGTGATTTATGTGTATCATACGTTTCACGTGATTGTATTTTGTTGAATCTATTCATAGAATAGGTAATTTTATTACTATATTCCTATTATTAGAAACTGGAAGTTAGAACTAAATATATTACATAAGCAGAGCTATTCCACAAATTGGGATAGTACGATTCTGTCGGATGATCGATTGTCGAAAACCGCACGACGCAATAAATTGTTGTCTCATGGAGAGTAAACATTGGCGTTCGGCCGCATTCATGCATAATTGATGAGGGTTCGAAGTGAACGCGTGGATTCCAGGCGGTCACGACTCTGCTGAACCGCGCGCCCGCGCCTCCGGCAGCCATTTTGTGGAGCCTGTTCGCCCCGGTCGTGCGTTTCGTGAATATTAATACTCTCTGATGCACACTTCGTTACTGCGATAGCACCCACCGTTTAAAGGTAACCACATTTTTTTCTATAACTTCCGTAGTAGCCCCTTACATTACACGTTGTAATTTTTAGAGACACGTTAATAACATCTACAATGCAGAAGCGTTGCATGCATCTAATAGCAAATGATCGTTATTAGTTTCTATTGTTACCGTTTGAGTAAATAGAGCATGAGGCAGTGTAATAACATAATAAATTAAATGGCACAATACAGTGCGGCTTGCGGGCGACTCTTACGCACGATCTATGTTAATTGGTACTTAAATTATTTTATTTATTTTCAGATAAGACATCATTATTATGGTTGTATCTATCTACGCTTATGATGACTACCTCTAAATAATAGTTATATTCGAGATTTTTCAATAACAGAAGATATTTTAATATTAAATAAAAAAAACTGTATTCATACGAAATAATCACAAGTATCATAACAACGAAGAGTATCAGAGAGGTGTCTGCCGCTTCAATTTTACGTTGATACGTTGCGGTCGAGGCCTACGGCGAAGCGCTCATTACGGTTGAAAGTCAACTGCTTGCTCCGCTGATGAAAGCCTATGCGGGGAGATGTAATAATATGAAATGAAATACCACGTTCATTCGTCTGCTCGTAACCGCAACTCGCCTAATGGTCTCACGTGCACTTACAATGCGTAACCATGAACTGCGAATATTATCATGACTTGTCTGCATAACATCGAGCGAAGAGTAAAATGTTTTCGTTTTTCACCGTATAAAACATCGCATTCCGTGTACAACCATTAAGTTATTTAAAGTAACGAATTTGAACCATCGTGTTCATGAATTACCGATTTATTCATTGATGTGCTTCTTCGCAAGACAGCTGAGCGATGCAGCCGCATTTCCTGGCGTCGAACGACCTATTGTTATAATTTGCACTTTTTTGCCGACATATCAAGAATAGCGTGTACGTTCGCATTTTATAAATGTACTCGCGCATGTAGTTTTTGTACACGATATTTACTTATGTGTGGGAATCGAAAGTCAATGAATAGGCAGTCTCAAAGAGCATTATGCTTCTCATTTTACTGTTTCTCATCAATTATTTCTGCATACCATGTCCCTTTCTATTATTTTATTTATGTTGTACAAAGTCTACAATAATGTTACGTTTATTATTATTCTGCTACTACTGTAAGCTTATTAATAGCCACACTTCAATTATCCATTTATAGTGTTAAGTAGAAACCATTTGCATAAAATTTACATAAATAGCCATTTATTGCATATTCAATCATTATGGAGCTGAGCAGAAGAGGTTTTTATGTTTTTTTTTTATCGGAATTATCTATTTCAAGACAATTTGTGGAATATCTATATCAAATTACATTCTCCAACAAAAATGTTTAATTATCTGTATATTTGATGTAATCACAAAATAATAATGATTTGATTTCTAATTAATAAGGGAATTCTGCGGAAAATAACCGAGATAATAAAGTCGTGATCAGACACCGTAACTATTCTAGATTCCTTTGGAATTATGTTGTGTCATTCTCTATTACTTAACATGATCTTTGCTTGATAAAATGTATTCAAAATAATTACTTAATTGTTTAAGCTTTTGTTATTACGAGTAGAAACTACTACTTAATGATCGTAATTAAAAAATTAAACACAATATATAACTTAGACAAATAAAACTTACTCGATTTCGATAAATTGAAAGCATAGATTAATGTATAAGTATGAAAGCAAACATAATGAATGTGTCGAGACAGCAATACATCACCGCTGCCTGCCCAAATCCCCCATAATGCGGAGGGGTGGCCCGGCTTATTCAAAACAGCCGCATTAAGCTCTCGCCATTAACAGCTAACTGCAGGTTATCAAAGGTTTTCCTTAGAAAACGCAGCCAACCCGCTAGCCGGTAATTTGGAGCCTTGCCAAGCAATGTTTCGACACGTTACGCTCACCCTTATCGGATATCCAGTGAAATGCATGTAACCATTTTAAAATACGGAGTGCCGCAGTCTTTCCTCTGCCAAACGACTGCGCGAATAAAAGTATTACTGGACTATCTTTTCTACCAGTTGGCAAACATTATGGAACAATTGTTTCGTGTTTTGTTATTAAGCATAAATTACGGCCCATTGTGCTTACGCTTCTTAACAAACGTTTCAAAGTTTACTTTTTTTGTCAAATAATTACACGTAAAATTGCTTATCTGTGTATTTTTGTGGTTGCTAGATAAAAATTAACTAAGACTAAAGGTGTGGTAATTAATTTTCAGAATTACGAAATTGTTTTAGTGGTTTATGTTAGTCTTATAAAACCCAAGACTTAATATTGTCGGTTTATTATGTCTGACCCATCTAGAGGTTTTATTAGTTTTGTGTGATTTTTTAAAGTAGCGGTAGTCAGAATAGCTCCAACTTATGGTTTTAAGCATTTATTATTGAGTTTAAATAGTTTTAAAACAAAATTACTTACTAAAATAATAATATAGATACCTCGTATATACTTTTTTATTGCAACCTCTTATCTCGCAAAGAATTTATTTACAATAGTTTGTCCCACATACATAACACCGCTAGGCCGATAACGAGATTAAATTAGATACGTTATCAGTAGTATAATATGTATTAAATAAACATGAATCTTTATCATACATTAAATAGTCGTGTCTTTGATCTTCGCAGTCGTGCCTGTCTAATCTAATAACGGTAAGCTTCCGCTCTCAGACGATTGCCATGGAAACGATAACATCGAGCGCCCGACGATCTAAGCATCCCTTATTTTATTTATTCTCACAGGAGGCCGTCCCCTCGAGCAGCTGATTCCTTTCATAATGAATTATTCTTGTTCTTTTATCAAAATATTGCTTATACGAATCACCGAAAATAATTGTGAAGGAAGGAATTTTACGTTATACTTAGGAATTTAATTCAAGACATCGTTATAATCTCTTTTAAATATGTCCTTCATAGGCTGTTTTAGTCAAACAATGTGTGTAACAATCTAGGTACATAATTATTTGCGTTTAACATTCATTATTACTTCATCAAACGATAAGAACGTATTAAATGAATCGAAGTTCAACAACGCAGCCGCTACTCGCTAGTCGGATTCCAATTAAAAAGGAATTACCACTGAATTGCAAGTATAAGTAGGCTAAATTTAACGGGTGAGGGCGCGGATGACTAACAACGTGCAAAATTATATTATTTTACGATACTGCAAGGGATATTGGTCGTTATTGTATTACAATAGAACTTCATTCGTCGTTCAAGCGAACAGGTGATAAACAATAATGCCCGTCATGTGGGTAGACATGCCACGTCAACCCTTCAGTTATAGCGAATAGGGTACGCAAAGTGAATGCCAACCCTTTCTTTGTCCATAAAAGAAAAATATTGATGTAAGACAGCCTCGTAGGTATTGGTAAGTTTATAACAGAATAATACGTTTTGAAAGTTTTCTTTTCCTTATTTAAATTGCGAGAGTAAACTAATATTGAAGATAAAACTAATATATCAAGCGAAACACTCCAAGATAACCTTCTTCACGAGTGTCGTCGCTTGGATAACGTTACGTTTTGACGCGATCGTGTTCTCAGCTATTATCGCGTATCGACCTACTTACATATCAGGTTCCGATTTATTACACGCGATGAAACAAACTATTCTCTTTGCGATTTTATATTCAACACAGTTCTGCGACTTTCGATGGATTTATACATTTAAATAAATAAAAAAGTAGTATGTATATACCTAGGTATAATATCCGAAATAAAGTTTTGTGTTTTATATCAATTGTAGGTAGGTTACCTATATCTTTTTGCTATCGTTAATAAAAATATCGTAATCGTAATTATAATAAAATTACAACCAAACAATGACTTGCAATTCAACCTAATCATTTCAATTGAGCGGTGACAATTGTGAGCATAATAGTGCATTCATACGGCTATGACATCACTCTAAATTCTAACATCTGAACCTCGTCATCGGACGCGACTAGAAATGAACACGAAACGTGGATCAAATACTACTAATGACTCATTAAACGTCTCGGCTGGCTGTTACTTCAGCGCTAAAATAAATTCAAAACTAACCGGTTAGTGAATTGCACTGGTTAAATTCGATCGCAATACATTCAATTTAAATGCCAATTCGGTTAAACGGCAAGGCCAACGCTATCATGCGAAAATCGACAAGTTTTATGTAGGCCAGAACGGCTGTAGTAACTTAGTAAGGTAACATTCCTTTACATTTACAGTAGTGAGATTTACGATCGTGATAGTTTTGTTTTCACGTTCGAATGACTTCGCCGTTCGCGCATTTCGTCCATTTTTGTTCCGTAATGGCCGCTCCGTGACCAATCAAGGAAGATCTTTGCTGGTTCAATAGGTCGCTTCGTTCTTGTCGTGCAATAGATGCGATGGGAAGTAAAGAAGAGGTCTAAGTGTAGCTGTCATTGAGTTTTTATTCTCGTTGAGTCGCGGCGCGTGACGGGCATGATGTCCGCACTCTACTTATCCATAGACGAGTTGCGCAACGAATGGGACCATTACCTTCGTATTCAACATTCGCTGCACGCCTTCACTTTCTCAACCTACATAGCTAATTTACACTTTAAGCAATGGACGAGAGGGTCAATCGAAATTAATGTAAAAAATAACGACATTTTAGTTTCATTATTCCAGTTACTTTGATAAACTTTGCTAAATATTAAAACCATCTGAATTTAACGAAATTTTCTATTTGTAATCACAAATGCACAAATTGAATTAATTGAATAATCGAAATAATACAATATATTTTAATTATTTTACTTTTGTTTTGTTTTCTGGCGTTACAGTTATTACAAAATCACTTCTGCTCATCAGTTACTTACTTACCTTATAAATAACAATCCAATTGTTCTTCATATAAAGAGGGCACTTAATTATTTTAATAATTATACTAATTTTTAAATAACATAAAAATTTAACGTATTATGTGTCTGAGGCTAGGATTCTCATTATAATATTGCTTTATATTTCAATCATAAATGTTACGTCATTGTGCATTATAGATATAAAATAATTTTATTAATATTCGATTTATTACATGTTTATTACAAGGAAAATTGTTATTTAAATTATCTCGTTGTATCTTAATGCGAAATAAACATTTAACTTGCAAATTCATTTATTGTCTGACTCATTGGCTATATTGAAAACAAAACAACATTCAACGGCATAAAATAATTAATTATTGAATATAAAATCATTATTAATAATAACTAGGTTACTTTGCAATATTTAAAAACATCAAAATTGCCGTTAAAATGTATTTAGCTACAAAATAACTTTTTATAATCTAAATAAATAGTTTTTTACTAAATTTCCGGTTCAAACGAGAATTTTAAATATTGAAATGAAAAGATTGCGGACGTCGTGTCATATAATAAACAACACTAATAGCAATAATCGAAAGCGAGTACTCTGACGTAATACACTTTAAAATATCTTAAATAACATCATTAACATATCTATTTCGCAAAATTAATAACATTATATGAATGGGTAAATAAACCGTTAGTTCGCTAAAGTATACTCAATTACTAAACATTTATTAAAACGACAGGAAAACGATCGTAAATTAATACGAAACCGGAATCATTAAATTCTAGGATCGTGAGAATGGTTAAAACTATTCACAAAATTTCCAAGCATTAATTGCGAGGAGTTGAATCGCCGTGGATGGTGTAACAGGTCCTAATGCACCCAATACATATCATTATGTTTAATTTACGATATCTTTCGTCGTAACGAGGAGACTCGTAGAACTGGTTCCGATACAACAAGCTCAATTAACGTTCATCCGGCAAATTGAAACGAGATCGCCTCGATATCGTTACATTACCGTTTTGTGGAATAAAGGTACATAATTTATATTTTTATTTATGAATCTTTTGATAAATTCTAATATACAACGTTGTCATCATAATTCACCTTTTCTAAAGAATCTTGAACCTTAATTTATCAAAAGGCAGAAGCCGTTGGCTCAAAAACGGTGGGCGTTCATAACGCATACTTAATTAAATGCCGAGGTTCTTGACTCGGACTACTCGGAGACTATTACATTATGTACCAGCGGAGATTTAGGCTCCAAAAAACACCTTTGTGTTAGTTGGACCAGCTTTAGGAACTAATTAATAAAATGAAACATTCTTTGTATTATTAAACGTATAGATAAAGAGAAATTATCAGTTTCATTTCATACATATCTTTCACAAATTGTACATAATTAGATTGATTACATTAAACGTAGAAATTGAATTTCAAACAGCGATACTGTTTCCAAAATGAAGAAGGTAATAAATCTCAAAACTTAAATCAACAAAAAAATATTGTTATTACTTTTATAACATAGGACATTACGTCATAACATCATCAACAAACTTATTTGCGTCCGCCCGCGCCTGTATTTATTTGCCAAAAGCTATTAATTACGGCCGGAGAATAGAATATCTCGCCGGCTAATCCCCCGGAGACGGTTACGGTTACTGACAGCGTTGATTAATGCCTGCGGGAGTCTTTAAGCGCTTCTCATTGTACATTGTACAAATGTACATCTTGGATATAAAAACATCTTATAAAATAACTTTGATTTATTTAAGTCATTTGATTGTGAAATCGACCTTGATTTTTTGGCAGTGGCACTTTTATCAAACCTGCCGCTTTGATTTTATATGTCAAAAGTGTCGAATATTTGTAAAAATCTTCGCGAATCGGTGACAATTGACGTTATTTTCACTAACGGTGATCGGTAATAAGAACGGCACGTAGCACGAACATCGGTGAGATGGAATTGTTTCGTTGTCCGGCGATGCAGGCGACGGCGGCCGTCGTTAGCGATAACGGTGTGTGCGGAATAACAATTCAATCAACTGTTCATTTCTTCGAATCCATGTGCGTGACAACCCGGGAACAGGTTACACGGCATGTAAAAACGTTAAAAACTAAAATATAAGTACGTACAACGTGGAATCTATACCTCTTCAACGTTGTAATAAACCCGAGCTGCGCTGTTGAACAATATTTGCACAAATGTCACAGAAACATTAACAGCTCGAAAGGAAAGTTGTTTTGTTTCAATGTGTTGCAAAATAATTTCTGGGTTTACATTCGATAAAGGTTGAAGGTATTTAAGATGTGGCATCAATTAGCAGTTGCGGCGAAATATATGACAGGATCAAAATAGGTCACCCAGGAAGGAGGTCGATAAATAAAACGGTTTAGATATAGCTAGCTCTAACTTGATGCAGAGCGCTCCACATCCGCGTACATTCTATCGCCAGACTAAACGCGAATAACAAAACATTCCAACGGCTACACTCACCACTTTTCATGATAAATAACATTATTTATAATTTGTGAACGCTAGGAATGAGATTCGTAGTAAAATGTATGTTAACATACAACAATAAATTTTAGAAGTTAACGATTTAACAAAGTAACGTTATCTATATAACAAGCTTAACAAAGATAGGTTTTGTATTCTATTATCTTCAATGTTACTTGTTATTTTGATAATGTATATTGCAATATTCAATATTTGAAGGACATTTAGAGGTGATCTAAATATTAGAATAAAAATAATACCTACTACCAAGGAAGATTAATACCAGAATTTACAATAACTAAAATGAGTAATGAATAAGTATATTTAGAAGTAATTATTTGTACATCACATAGTGATATCACGTGTAATGTTAACACAACAATGTCGCACAGATTTCACATTATTTTTTCGAGGATTGCCTAATATTATTTAATATAAAAAGTTCGAAAACACGTTTGTCGTGAAAACCATCAAGAACATTACATAACATCATCTTTTTGTGTTTGTGTTGTGTCGTTTTATCGGCAATTGTGCAAATAGTGTTGCGCAATCAATCATGAAGTTTATTGGCGATAGTCGACGTCGAGCATCGGCAAGGTTAATAGAATACAGACTGTGCATACTGAACGGCGTTACGACACCAATAAAAATATAGTTTATGACCGGAATTCGGTATATTTTCCAGGAGGAAGCTTATCAAAACTGTTAAGGAGATAGATATTATTACTATTATCAATGTTAAAAGAGTTGATAAAGATAAGATAGTAAAGGATGTTATAATCACGGCGGCTCATAGCATATTTAACACGTGAAATTATAAAATTTATGCCGACAAACATAAGTAAACACATTATGATCGTTAGGAATCGTTGACTCTTGTCTCATCCGCATTCAATTATAAGTAAAATAAAAGACATTGAACGAGAATAAAATGATATGTCATATAGTGAAAAGTTTACGAGAGGCGCGAGCCGCCGTCTACGCACAGCAGTTGGCGCGAATTCAATTCCTGTTTGAAGTATTTTAGGAGCCACGCACGCCGCTCCCGGTGCGCTGACTGCCTGTTTACAAATACTAGCGCGCACTCGATTCATTTTCACAGAATTTGTAAACACAATGCCAAACGAAATTGGTTCTCTCGATATACGCAATCGTTTTTCGAAAATAGCCATAACATAAATATTGCAGCGAAAGCAACGTTAAATAAAATGTTATCTTTCCACCCACACTGATACACAATTCTAGATTAGGATAACCCTTATGAAAAACGAAACATGTTTGATAGTAAAAGCATGATTGTTCATTATACCATACTAAAACAAAAAGGAAAGTTTGGTTCGATTTTTACATTCACGCAAGAATAAATAATTCGATTGACATGAAACTTTCATTTTATGATATGGAAGTTCGCAGTTTCTCAATAGACGTTGACATGGACATTTAATTTTAAAAACATAAATAATAAAAACATAAACATAAATAAAATGCGAATAATTTGATGAAGAAGTTGACAAATTATTGTATATCTACTATAACTTGTAAAGGGCAAACTTTCTATTTCAGAACTTTTATATACTTGATTATTAATTAAGGATATTTTATTGGCATTACAGACTTACAGTTATGATATGAAGACAACAACACCACTTCACTACCCAGAAATACCCCTTTTAAATGTCAAGCGGGTATAAATTATTGATGAATCGGCCCCCCGTCCGGTCGTCGCCGCAGCGGAAGAAATCGAGCGAGACCGGAGCCCCGATATCGATAAACAAGTTTTGTAATTAAATAACGTCCCCTAGCCACATTATTATTATTTTAATTTTATTACACGGAGATTACATATAAGCAACTTACAGCTTTCGTTCACGAGAATTAGAATGTTAACAGAGACGTGAATAAATATTCCCCGAAGTTTTTTATTGCAAGAATAATAAGGAAAGGTCCCTAAAGTTGAACGTCTACCTGCGCCGTTCTATTGGAAAGGCCGTCATATATTCTCGGAACCTCTCGGCATGTTATAAAATTCCTTACATAGACACTTCGTCGTTTAACTTGATCATTGTATAAATACATTTTAATTTTCTTTACATGTAAAAAGTCTCAATTATTATACGAATTAATTAAAAAAAACTCGTATGTATAACATATATATTTACATAAAATAATCGTAAAACAAAATCGTGTTACAACTCGACCAGACGTAAAAATAAAGAAAAAAAGGAAATGAAAGCCATTATACAACTTTTACTAGTCTTTTTATTGCTTTGGCAAACGCTGGCGAAGAAACGCACGATTTCGTTCGACGAATCTCGTGTCTTGTTCATCGCCGGAAATTGGGAATAACAAATTAAGAAGTCAGACCAAAATGAGATGTAAACATTCCATATAAAGACTAATATAATTTGATTCAATGCCACACTTATTTTAAAGAAATGCGAGGGCAAAATTCGAATGTCTCAGATATTTCGACATTTTATATCAAGCATATAGTAAAAGTTACAATAATGTAATTGAGTACATTTATAATTTCCTTTTTTTTTCAAGTATTAAACTTTAATCCTCAGTGTTCAAAATAGTAATAAAGCTTGTTTATGTGCTTCTGTATTAACAAACAATTGTAAAACAACAAGTGCTATATAGATCTGCGGTGAGATGTGTTTCGTTTACTGATTTCATAAAAATAATTATTATAGTCCCTCCAAGCAATTTGCTTTTGTGTAAGAGACAAAAAAATAAGAAACAGCTGTGTGTATAACCTTGAAAACTGAGAACCTGTCCTGCTTCATCAGATTGTAATCAACCCTACCACATGAACTGCTAGTAGAAACACGTGTTCACTCACGCAAAGTTATATTTATAACTCGAATACTTCTATCGTAAAAAGAAAACTTTAAATCATCCTTAAGCGTCTTCAGATAGAAATCAGTCAACTCGAAAGCAACAAAAACATGTTAAATAAAACGACTTAACTAACGAAACAGGTCAAAAACAGAGCAAAGTGCCCCCTGAATCGACAAAAAGAGGTCAGTGACTGCTCAAGGGGGTGGCGTCGGCAGGGTGGGGGTGGAGGGGCCGTAATAACACATTTGAAAAAGAACCCCGAACATCTGCCGCACATGTGCGTTCCGTTTCATACAGTGGAATAATGCAAGTCGTGAGCGCAACTACAGGCCGCCGTGGCCGAGTCTTTTTGTGCAGTAGCTTTTTGTTGCCTTCACGCTTTGTGAGCGAGCTTTCGATCATACAATGCGTTTTTTACAACGAAAGGAAATCAATACTTTTGTGATTCGTAATCTCTGATGAAACTGATTAATGATTATTACAATTGAGTTTATTTTGCGATCATTAGTTGATATTCAGAATTCAGAAAACGAATAACGAGAGAAATTTAGATATTTTATAGATAAAATAAAACTTGAAAATATTTAGCTCGATCGATTTTTTGGACATTGCAAAACTATGCAGTTCCAAGAAGATCTAAGCGGGTTGGATCGACGCCAAACACTTTCTACGCTGAGATATAAAGGTCGTAGAAAAGTGGTACTCATATTTTATAATAGTATTTGTACAGTTGGTATTTGCTGTGAATATCATAGTTATGACTTGCGTTAAATAATAATAATGTAAAAAGTTATACCTATATAAAAATTATAATGGCGTACTTACAATAATGTACATACTCGTAATTCATTAAGAATGAAGAGAGGATGTACCATGAAAGCTTTATGTAGACTAATTAAAAAAAAATTGCCAAATGTCTAAAGATCAATTTTTTTTAAGGTCATTTTATATTTATAACTGAAGACTCTTAAAAAGACAATATAGATAGATACATAATATGTTACATATGCAAGTATTTTTATTTATTAATAAACATTATGTTATTCATCATTTGATTTAGTAACCTATGTAAGTTTGGAACCCATTAACGTCAAAGATATATTACAAAAAATAAAAAAACAACAATCCACGTCTCATATCACGATTGTTCGCGCAAGCTGCGACATCAAACGTTTCTATAATTACTGGCGCTGTCACGTCAAAACATCAAGACGAATTATGTCGGTAAATAGTCGTATCTCTCGACACGTTCCCATTACATGACTCTGACGTAATTATCACACGAATACAACTACTGATACTCAACACAAACATAATTTTGCAATTATCAATTCGATTATATTTACGACTATCGTTCAACGAGGTCGTGTCGGTAAAGTAACAAAATAAAGATCACAGCTCGACCTTTGGTTCGTGAGTCCCCCGGGGCGAGATGATCTCGTCGAGACTTACAAATGCTCCTATCACCTTTCCCTGGAGGCACATTATTCTACTTAAAATACATAAATACAAAATGTAATCTACTGTTACATAAGTATTCATTTATGAATGAAATATAAATACGCGTACATTCTAATAGTATTTTTTTATGACTTGACTGTCAATCATAATTATAATGTAGACAAAATTGCCCACATAAAGCCTTGATTGTACATCATATAGGTATTCATTAATATTCCTTTTCTACTAATAAAATATATATATGGATATATATATTTTATTAGTTATTATCCATAGATCAATATTAATATTTTAAAAATTATTCAGTCGTCTGATTAATAGTACATAAATTTATTATAAAGAAAACGTACAAATATTACTTCACAGGTAATCAGTAATAACGATGACTCCGCAGATGAATCGAGGGTGCGGGTGTTGGGAGGGAGGGAAGAGGTCCCGTTAGGAGAAAGTAGCCGCCTACACTCCGGCGCATATCGTGACGACTGGACCGCCGCCATCTTGTTTCCAATTCGATTCGACTCTATCGAACCAATGTAACGAACCACGAAATTTAAATTTAAATAAAATTTAACGAAATTAAACATTAATATTTAATCAACAAAAGCTTTGTAGTGTTTCTAATATAATATTTATTTGTTAGACGATACTTGTTTATCATAATCGTAATATAAATAAATATTTAGTGACATAACCGCTTTCCCTTTTGTAACCAGTCTTTAATAATAAATAATTATTCGATTTTTAAACAAAACAAAAAGTAGATATACATTAAATAGCAGCTCTTGTAATTGTTTTTTAATGTTATTCAACCCGTGACATTGTTGATACCTAACATCATGAAAAAATAATTTATAAGAATAGAACGATTATACAACAAGAGTCACGCAATACGTTTTAATTTAATACAATTTAATTAGGTACCTCGTTACAGCGAAGAATAGTCTCATTAACCGAATATCACATATAATCTAGCGTAAACAAATTGTATCGCGTTTGAAAATATTTCAAGCAGATAGGTATAATTAAATTTTATCCCATATTCCGTTAGCACAAAGCACTAAAGAGTCGTTATCTGAAAGAGATCAGCATTATAGCAGAGGGAACGAGTTCAGCGTTGGATAGTAGTGTGAGCATCTCGGCGATGATTGCGCAAGCGGCGAGATAAAACGAAGCTGGCGATAAAATAATGTTTCATAACTACACTAGACGGAGGAACTCGCTGGACCGGTCGCAGCAGGTGCGAGAGCGGTCCTAAATGACACTGATTGTGAGCTATTTTGACCCCGAACTACGTGAAAAAACTAAAGAAATGGAACAAGAACGTAATTATTTACTTTGTGCTTGTTTAGATTTGTTAGGTACGTCTGTATTTCAAGAGTCTAAAGAAACCTCAATTCGTTATTGACTAGTATTAGACTCTAAATGTTGTTTTAAAAGTATCATTTATTACTGAGTACTGACACTACGAACAAAAAATATAGTTATAAAAAGTATGTATGTGCAAATTACACATGGATTATTATCAACAGAGTAATTTGCTATTCAAGGTAATTGCATACGGGAATACCGATATGACGGTTTTGATTAAGCGATTGATGGAAAATTCATATCAACACACGATATAGCAGACCTGTCGAGAGTTCGTGATTTACGTCATTGAATGTACACAAATAGCTCTACAGCACAAATTCTCGAAACACTTATATAGAATATTTTATGATTTATTCTACGTAGGTACCTATATCTTTATTAATACGTTCATTGTTATTGAAAATATTTGTAGGACTTTAGGTACAATTAATTTAAGTTGTGTAAAAGTTGTCAATAACATAATGGACGACCTTTAGCTCAGTACGTGTGCCAGTAAACAATCTCTACTGGCAATGTCGTGGGTTGCATTGTGAACTATCTGTAAATTGTATTGGATGATATTTATTATTTAGCGATAAAAAATCGAAAAAAAATTTCGATTTGAAATCTAGTCAATGCGGACAAAACGGAAACGTAGGTACATATTTTTATTATCTGCTGATATAGATGACAATTTTAAAACAATTATTCTAATACAGTTTAATACTCATTTTGCAAGAGTTGTTGAGGTGAAACGATTCTATTGCATTTTCAATAGATAAATATACTCAAAAGATAATTAAAATTACTTTCCTTAGATTTTATAGCGACGAGTCAGTTTAGTTAAGTTTTTATCTGTTTTAAATTGAGCATTAGAAATAAAATCGTTTTACATCGTTAATTCGTTTTATAGCAGAATAATACATTTAGCTACTAAATATATCCTTATCAAAAATGCTAATATAAATAAGATAATTAATGTACAAAAACGGGGCGATAACACGTCTTGATCTTATCAATTTAATGACACCAATATGGCAGTTGATCCTCTTTATGATTGGTATTTATTATATTTTGTTGAGACCGTCTACCTGACGCCCTACAGACAGGTAAAGGTTACGTCTCAAGAATAAGGTTTTGAAAGAATAGACTTGACTGTCTGAGAGCTTTTAATGATTAGTAAATAAAGTAAATATATTTTGCTAAATTATAATAGAGTTAATGGTGGTTTTTAGATCCGGTTGGAGGACGATGACCCTTCGATATGCGGGATCATTAATGCAATAAAGACAACCGTCGGAGCTGCGCGCTGGCAGTGCGGGGGCCTGCCAATTATAACGGTACAGTCGCCGCTTCGGCTTACCTTGACTTAACTAACTTTATAAAAACTAAACACCGACCGTTCCCGTATAGATACAAAATATACGCTTACATACATTATTAATGTAGGAGTATAAATATTACGTTCGAATAAAATACCATTTCAATTTATTTGCAATAAAAAAAATTAAAATAACAACAACACTCAAATAACAGACAGGTAAATTAAGGGACAACAGTACTCCTTGAAAAGAAGAGGTGCTACAATTTTTTGAGGGTAGCAGCCGACTGCCGACCTGTCAGAAAAAAAGACAAAGAAGTTCAGGTAAATTCCTTAAGCCTCATAAACTGTATCTCCGGCTTTGCTATTGAGAAACGCTATTTTATTGTGGGTAATAATAAAAAGATTGTATAAGACACAAACCGGTTTAGTCGAGTGTTATGTCACGGAACGTATTTATTGGTCGAGCGAATTAGCAACGGGCGGCGGCGGACTTTCACCGCGACTTTCTTGAGCTCTAGATAAGCCACGAAATACTAGTTTGACTCGTTTGTCTGACCTCAGTCGAGTCGAGGTACGTATTGTTCACGAATTCTTTTGTACTGCCTGACAATTGAGCCTGTCATAAATTGAACATACATCAATGTCAATGTTGCGATAGAAAGTTACATTGGAGTTTTCACGAGCGCGCACTTTGCTCCTTCACTTTATCCTTTGAGAATAATAGATTGTTTTAAGTGAATTTCGTATTCAAATAAATTTTTGCTTTATTTATTTTGATGAAATAGCTACCGCCTTTGTATGATTTATGTACGAGTAATTAGAAGTAATAAAACTTATCTCAAATCTTGAAGTACTCTCTTTCAAGTAAGCTTTATAAATCTATTACGTAGAATTCCTAATTAGTAACCATTTGAGGCCGTCTATTGTTGCGCCACCAGATCGACTGTTAGCGCTCTTAACCATTACACAGTATAAATTAAAGTCGTCGTGTCGTATTTCCATCTCCATTTCTATGCTGCATCGATAAAACTAACCTGTCATATCGAACGAACGTGCCCGCAGTAATAAATACTTGTTTTAGATTAATCATATCCGTCCAGTCTGCGTTCACGCATAAATAAGCAGGTGTTCATAAACATAAATACATTCTATCGTAAAGTTGCGGCCATAACAAGCGTAATTGCTTCGACGCACGATTCCAAGTCAACTTAAATAACACGAACAAAAAATCGAGAGACCGGTTCTACTCGCCATAAAATGGTTTCGGGGCGTTTCGTGCGATGAATATTCATTTAGTTATACATCTACATACATAAGATTCGTGATGACGCATCCCAACTAAAGCCTGTTATCGCTTCGGTGAAGTTCGCCATTTTCTCAAAGTTATTTTTAGCGTGGATCAATAGGCACTAGTCATGTTTTGATTCGCTGAATTTATGGCAAAGGAACAAGTTATTAAATATTTAATAATGGAATTGATTGTATTTCTTAATACGTACTTTTGAATAAATTCTTGTTCTCATATAAACAAATATCAAAATAAAAAACATAATATACACAGAAAATAAATTATAAACATTAAGATACAAGAGAGATACATTTATGAGCGGTACTGTTATAAAAACAAGCACAGATTTAACGAAAGTACGAAATGAATAAGAAAAGAAAACGAATAAAGATTTATGTAGAAACTCTTATCGAAAAAGATGTGACCCCGTTACTCGGACATCTAATTGAAATTTAGATGTGGAAATAATAATAACAAATGTATTTGTCGTCCGTTGTGACCTCTGATTTTTTAAGCCCGTCCAGTGTGAAGCATAAGTGGCCCATACATACGCAGATGTCGCTTGGACAAACAAAGATTGATTTGAATGTGAAATTAGGGACGCTGATCTCGATTTTTAAACATAAACACGTTTAAGACGCTCTCGTAAGAGTTGGTTGGTTGGTGTTTACAGTGCCATAATTATTTTTAGGAGCACAAATTTGGTTACTGGTTTTATGATTACAGTTGAAACGATTACAAAACGATAATGACTACGATTTAATTTTATTATACGTACACTTACATTTTTATACATATAATACGTCTTATGATTTTGTACATGCTTTGTAAGACACAGATCAAAAAAATATTATTTACAACAAGTGACTGTATAATGTAATAATAATAATCTATAAATTATAATAATGTATATTTATATTGCCGTGTCTAATATGGGTATATTGTTCTGACCTATATGAATTACATTTTATGTGTACCTGATATCCAAAAGGATAATACGTTGAAATTCCCAAATCACAAGAGTAGGCGCACCCTTAGATACAACGTGACATTAAAAAAACATGAAACGTTGCGTTACGCTGACGGCAGTGGTACGCCGGGAATTTGGTATTAAAATCGTTTGAACGTGCAACACTCTTAATATATGCCCAATGAATTATTTATTCTATTCCAGAATGTGTAATATAAATGCAAAGTATAATATAAAACTTTACCTTTTTTATTAATCTCGACAGATTCAAGCTCTGGTGATAAACCTGAAACAAGTAAAACACTGTTATATTTAAATCTTTTAATCTTATGAATATAAATTAAAACAAAACATAAGGATAAGGTTAGAGATTTGGTAAATAAATAATGAGGATCTTAACTAATATCGATAACACTGGATTGTTCATGCTTAAATGAATGTCATGGCCGCCATGAGAAAAATAATAGTAATAATCTGTCAGGTAAGTAAAGAGGCAGTGTTGAAGATTAAGCTACTTATCCTAGTCCTTTTACAATCCACCCAGCTGTAAAATATATGCGGAAAGTTAATTTACTCTTTACTCATATAAAAGTAGATAAACGTGACAAAATATAAGTAAATTCCGATCACAAAATAAACAGACGACAGAAACATTTTGTCGAAGTAGATGTTAAATATTATTTATTCACGGAATATTTATAATGATGGCAAGAATGACAGGCTCAGACCAGTTACAGTAACCTGTTTGCAAGTAAAAGGTGAGAGAAGTAAAAAACTTTTTAATATCTTTTTATGTTGTGTTAAAAATTTCAATTCGTACTTTTCCGTCGTAAGAGATTTTGGGTGTAATTAAACTGTAACTGGTTGTTACGATTTGCGAGGTCGACAATATTTTTATCAAAACATACTCGTAAAAGTTATGTTGAAAGGTAAAAAGGGAAGCAGGTGGTTAAAGGCTATTCTAGTGTACCATCTATTTCTGTCCCCCGCATCGATTGTCAACCACTATGCAGCTGTCGCAGGGTATTAACCCATAAAGCTATATGTATCAGAGAACTAATAGTTTCGTGATACATTAATAGCTTACATTTTCTTGGGTTTTCATATTTTATGCTTTCGGTTACTTGACTAAGGAAATACAAAAATTATTGTCAGCTTAGGTTAAACATAAGCTCATAATGCATTCTTAGTAGGTAATTCATAATTAATATACAATGCGTATAAAGTGAATAATAAATTAGCTGCAAACCGGTCATCAATTTCATCAGACTCGTATACCTACAATCATGTCCAACGCACCCGTTGGACCGTTGCTACTCGACATGTTCTTAATCGCAATTAACCTTATTTCCCTTTCCATCGTACAAACCGTGACCAAATTTGGACCGGACTTGAGAGACAGGCAATTAATTCATCGAAAAACCTGATACCCATAATTGAAGCGTAGGCGTAAATCGAGAAAACAGCTGGCTATTTATTGCTCGCATGACTTACTTGACATTTTATAGAAACCTGTTTATAAGTTATGCAATAGAAAACCGCACTTAATGATATGCAGCGACTGACTACTAAGTACGAGTACAATCACCTGTCAATCGATGTGAAATATGTCACAAAAATTACAAAATCGACTCTATAAAAAGTTGAAATACGCCAAAAAAAAACTACATAGTTAAGTATCCGTGGGAATCTTCGCTAAAACTGTCTCTCGATATAATAACAAGATATTTATTGAGGTAAAACGAAACAAATAAACAACTAAAATAAGATTTCTCTCGTTACAGAAGCAGATATATAACTTACATTAATATCTTAACCTTAACCTGTTATTTATTGCTGAATAAAAATTTTATTTATAAATATATTCACTTATTCGTCCAGGTGTACTGCATTCTTAAAAATGTCCAAATATATGCAATAGGTATC
>DVXP01000334.1:0-22277 GCA_018235645.1 Junonia grisea | reverse complement strand
TTAAAAACGTATCGAAAATCGATAGCGATAGTTTAAGATTCAAAAAGAGCGTAAAGATGGCCTGGAAAAGGTTTTAATTTCAACGGTCAAACATAAAATAATATGAGTATAAAAGGTGTGAATTAAACAACAATATGTAGATTTGGAACAATGAAAACCTGTCGAATTTTGAATGATAATTAAATACATTCATTATTATAATTATAAAGGATATTATGTTATACGTAATATAATATGTGAAAAAGGTTACCGTACATATTATTTAAATTACAACCACATAAATTATTTATTTATTTATTATTTTGCAATATAACTCCCTCATTTGAAACCGCGAATGACTATAATATTGTTTATTTTTAGAGTTTACCTATTTACGCTTATGTAGTTAGGTATTTACTTTGTAATAATTCAGTTACTTTGCGTCAACATTTTATATTATATAATTTATAGGTCTAGCTCTATGTGAGAGTGTAAACTGTTACCTATTTCATTAAATGATCTAATTAAAATAATAATCATAAAAACAAAAATAGAACATTAATAGCTTTAACTAAAATCAATATTTAAGCCAACAAGAAATAAAAGGCTGTCGCGAGAACAATATGCGAAATATTCCCCACGACACTTCTACTTGTAGGGTTTTACATTACAATAGCCTTTAATTGTTGACGTAAACAAATGACGTAACAACAATAATAAACGTAACGTAACTTTATTCAAAATATTAGCAAACAAAACAACTCTGAGTAATTTTATATGAAGGTATACCTAATTGTATGTGTATTTATATATAGGTACTGTGTTATGGTGTATATATTATAATTTTATTTCCTTGGATATTTACCAGGATCTGGTAATTAATCTGACCTAGGTTTTGACAGGTCACTGATTTTTACATAGACGTGTGGCGGGACTAACATCTTTTAGTGTTATCCGAGACACGCTGGGTGGGGTATCCACAAGGGCAAACAGACCTAGCACCTAAAATTGTTGTACTTTGTACAAATACTAACATCTGCCCCGAGCGGGAATTGAATCCGCAACCGCCAGCGTTGAATGAAACTTTATTTTACTGGCGGCCGCTCTGTGGTTGATATTATTTTTATATTATTTTTTACATAACAAATTTTGTCGTTTCATATTTTTTATGACAACAATAGTATTTCGACCGAAAGTAGGTATTGTTACATTGTTTCAATATTACAATCACATATTATTTTCATAAACTTTTAAATAAATTTAAAATTATCAACAAGAGATTTTTCAAAAGGGTTAAACATAAAAGTGCCTCCTTTGAATCAACAACTAAGAATAGGCATATTTTAATTAAATTTTGCTTAGTTCTCAGGTATTTACTTATAACGTAAAAGAGAAACAAAATAAATATAAAAACTATCAAAAATCTCAAGTCCCACACTAATCTCGTAAATGACCTTAATATCTAAGATTAGAAAATTACTCAACAAAAAAAAAAGCTATAATTACGCGTAGACACGTAGGCAATCAACAATGAGTAATTGAATAAGAAGATATATTACATCAATCTTCATTTATGAAAGCCAAAATACCGAAAATGTCTTAAATGTGGGTTTATGTGTGATATAACACACATAAACCTACATTTAAGACATACATTTACATTAAACTTTTAATAACGATAACAATAAAAATCTTTACTAATACAATATTTTGACCGTTTGTCTATAATTTCGCGATTTAATATGTCTGGTGACTCTACTTTTATATCCAGTCGGAACAAGACCGCACTTCTAAAACGATCAGATAAGGGTCTTATAATTTGGAAGGAATGTTCAGCGAACATCATCAATAAATCAGTGGGTATCTACAGTCGAGCAAAAAGTGAGGGACCGGGACTTGAAGCGAATGATTGGACCGAAAGTCCGAAGCCGACATACTTGTGATCTGATTTATGTAATACTAGCAGACCGCTTCGGCTATTCCTAACTTAATTGAAAATTTAATATAGCCTATGTCCACCGGGGATAGCGTAGGTTCCCAACAGCGAAATATTATTTCAAATTGTATTGAAATTGTAAAAATATTGTAATATTACTAACATTCTTTTTATTGTTCTTTATTGTACACACTAAATACAAATTACAAAAGAAAATATATATAACCATAAGTACAAAGGCGGACTTATTTCAAGTAGGAATCTCTTCCAGTCAACCTCAGAATACGATACAATATAAAGGAATATTCAATTAAAATATTATTATTATATTCAAAAATTTGTATTGTACAGAACAATAACAATCAGTTATGTACTTTGTTAAATAACCATCCAGGCAACCACTTTGATAAAAAACAATGCAACAATATACTACAGTTATAAACGATCATCATTGAAAATATTACATAACCTCTCGTAACGATCTTGAACAATTGTTATTAAAAAATATACACATAAAATATGATTACATGTAGCTTTTTACACACCGCATACTACATAAAGTGATAACCTTTTTCACTTCACAATTTGTTGTTTGATTTTATCGAGTGGTACTTTTAGAGAGGGGACGGGTCTGATCATGCGTCGAAGAGTATTAGAGGGACAATCGCTCAGCGCCGGCGGACATATCCTTCTGGTGCAATTAACTCTGGAGAGCCACACGAGTGGTCTCGATTTGTAATTAGATGATATACATATGAGTATTAGCATATACAAATCTCGTTAATTCAACCAAGTATAACGTCTTAAATAGATGGGTCTAAAATTCAATTGCGTCGCAAAAAAAGATTCATGATACGTTATGAGATAAAAATGTTTGTGTTTAATGATCTTATTATATGTACAGAAATAGTAATGTTAGCTTATAACGCCATAAGACATATGACAATATTTTTTGTTCTTTACTAAAAGCTACTCTAAATACTACACAGATATACAGATTAAACTTAAAAAACTATAACCGAAATAAAAAGGTTTAAAAATGTCACTACTCTATAAGTGGGTGTGCCTATAAATCCTTTCACTGCGTCATAATTTGTTATCAACACTATCTCATATTGTAGTTATTGTCTCGCGTAATTAATATGGTATTTGATACAAATTCCGTCCCTCAAACTTATTTATTTGTTTGCCGAACCGAGGTTTGGTGATAGCGGAAACAGGGCTGCCATTCAGCGCAGAACCGAAACTTTATGATTCGCCATTCATGTTACTTTACCCGTAAGGTTTCGGTTGACTAGTTTCAATTCTTAGTTGTTGTCGTAAACCTCGATATCAGCCATTGTCTTTTGTTAGAGTTTCTACACGTATTCTTCATAGCTTCGTATGTTACTTTTGCGTTTATTACTTATTAATATAATATAATATCTGAAGATGCGAATAATAAAAAGATTACAATCAAGATAAAATATATACCCCTATAAAACAAAAATCTTTTCGGTTAGTATATAAAAAAATTCTTACACTTACATATATAACGGTATTTTGTAATGTTCAATAACATAACAAAAAACTGATTTCATAAAATAAAACCACGATCTTGAATAAACAATTATACTCATAAAACAACGGCATTCTTTACTTGAGTTATTAAATTTCATTAAAATCATTTAAACAATAAACACCTATTATTCGAATTTAATGGCGAATAAAGCTTTAATCAGATGGAATGCTAGGTATTTATTTCACAAAGTATTTATATTTTAAGTTGTTTTGTATTATCAAATTACATGACTTTGAATTTTATTTCGTCTTTAAATTAACTTTCAAACGTATTAAAAGAATTTAAGAAAACATTTTCAGGCGTTTTCATAATTATGCTATAACATCGTCCTGACAATCGTCTGGGAGGTTCAGACAATTCTATAGTGATAAAAAAAGATAAAACACAAGATAAATTAATGGATGTAATGTAATCAGTATATTATAGTAGGAACGTATATACTCTAAAACACAATCCAGTGGGCAAATTAGGTTAATAGACGCCTTACATCGATGCTAAATGACACTCGTTTACATCCCGTTAATAACAAGTGTAAATTTGAAAAAAATATTAAACCCTCGACATCGTATTCAATACGTTACGAAGACCTTAAACTCTTGGAGGATATTTTTTTTTATAAATAATAAATAATTTTTCGAGTTACTCTCAATAAGCGATAAAATACGTGACGTCATTCTAAATTAAATATGGCGGACCATTTAACTTAGCAGAATAATTATTTTTATTGCATGTCTACAATATGGGTATCAAATGAAAGGGCTTGTTGAGAGTAACTCGAAAAGTAATATAACGTTATTCTAAATTCAATATGGCGGACCATTCAACCTAGCGGAATACTTTTTTTATTGCATTTCTACTACTTGGCTATCAAATGAAAGAGCTTGTTGAGAGTAACTCGAAAAGTAAAATGACGTCATTCTAAATCCAAGATGGTGGACCATCTAAGCTAGTGGAATAGTTATTTTAGATGCATTTCTATAATATGGGTATCAAATGAAAGGGCTTATTGAAAGTAGCTCGAAAAGTAATATGACGTCATTCTAAATCTAAGACGGCGGACTATCTCACATCACTATGCATTTCTACAATATGGGTATCAAATGAAAGGGCTTATTGAGAGTAAATCGAAAAATTATGTGTGTGTGCGTGTGTGTGATTGTACACACACACACACACACACACACACACACACACAAAGTTGTTGTTAGATATAATTTATAAAAAAATATCTTCCAAGAGTTTAAGGTTCTCATGTCGTATTTAATACGATGTCGGGGTTTAATAAATTTCTCAAATTTACACTTGTTAAATATTTGGGCCAGAAAAACATTGATTGTATTGAAATAAATTATATTAAAATAAAATATATACTACTTGTCAGATATCAAAAAATAATAACTATAAAATTTTTTCTCTCCATTATATTTTAGATAGAAAATTTGTTTCGTAGTTTGGGGAGACGTAGCAAATTATTTCGTTTGAAGTACTGTGATCACAATTCGTTGTCTAATGGTCCGCGTGTAATGATCGTGGCTGTTCGCTGTTTAATTATAGCTCTTATCTTAACGCAATAAGAGCCACAGATAAAAAGCTGTATTTCGATTATAGTCTACCTGTCCCGAGACACGGACAACGCAGCAAACCTCTTGTTTAATGGGGCGTTTCAATGTTAAACACTGAACTAATTATTCAAAGGATGTTATTCAAGACCAGCATTAATCTAATTTATGTTACCTTAAATGTAATTTTATAATAATTTAGTTCTCATAAAGCTTCTAATTACCGCTCGAATGACTACCCTTCAATGATGACCGACTGGTCTTGTTATAATTTCAGATTAATTACGGTAAATGGTTTTGATATGCTGCTTGTTATGTTTATATTTAAATAGACGACCTTTTAAATATATAATTAATCACATTGAAATGATTTGGTAGCACTAATTATTATAATTATAGCCATTAAATTTATTACTACTATCTGTGTAGTCAAATAATGAACGCAACAAAATTGATAATATTGTTATTGCAATATACATATATATGTTGTTCATTTATAAGCCTTTAAGTTGAAAATAACATTTAACGAGATATGATCTACGATGTATTTCACTAATCAACCAATCAGAACAAAAACATGAATTTTACCGAGTTATTACAGTTTTCTCGAGGGCGGGGGCGGGGGCGGAACAAACTAAAACACATTCGTTGGGTTAAGAACTTAGCGGTGGAGTGCGGTTAAACGGCGCGAGCGACCTAAGCATCTTCTACAGCGAAGTTTAGGAGAAGAGTTTAACAGTTTAACAAGTTCACACAATGGGCGTTGTTCAAATTGTTCTGTTTAATTTACTGCATCAAGTCAACATTTCCCGGCACTGAAGTATGCTGCAAATCTATTATCCTGCAGTTTTATTTTTCCCTTCAGAGAAACTTCTTTGAAAATAAATCCTTGTCTCTCGTTGACTTAGTCGGAGTTAACAACGGTGATTTATTATGGGAGTAATCAGTTATTGTTTTTTAGCTTATTTCTTTTATACTCTACAAGTTTAGTTCAGATTTAATAAAAATATTATTTTGGTTAATTTCATGGAACTGAGTATTTTTATATACAAAAGAAAAAAATATTGAATCAAAAGTTTTAATTAACATATTGATTGTTACATTCAATCCTACAGTTATACCCAGATAACACTAAATCGTTCTCGAATGCCAAATGTTATATGTGAACATTGAGGAATGATAGTATCGGATCGAGTAGTTAGCATAATTATACAATATAGCCATTAATATGTATTAAAGTTCCTTTTGAACTTCAGATTCCATTTTAATTTGTTATCTAGCTTTCAAACTGAAACTCGATTCTGATTTATATAACCAATTATTTTAACCTTTGGCTTATAGCTAAAAAGTCATAATAACTGCTCCTTTAATGAAATCGATAGCTATATGGTCAAATAGGTATAATAATATGTTATCATCATTAACATACGACTTTATGTGAAAATAATCTTGTCTTTTGTATGAAATCAAACTTATCCGAAATATTCGACTACTAGTAACAGAGTAATATAAATGCCATATTAAACTGTTTCCTATATCATGTTTTAAATTGAATTGAATTGAAATTAACAACAGAAGAAAAACTTGTTAAAATAATATATAAAAATATAAATCGGCAGATAAAGCTGTTTACAATCTTACATCCTTTGTGCCTCACAACATAACCTGATTATGTTCCCGTCAGAGCTGCCGTCATAAGATTGAAAACTACGTAATATATTTCTGAACTTACGTACACATTTCTACCGACTCGACACTCATGAGGAAAATAACAATATTTACAAGCAATATTTTATGTAACATAAATTTATAATAATATGTAACTACTTAAAAATGTGCAACGTATTTGAGTAAGAACGTATACGATTTGAGGAAGATAAAACTTATATTTTGTGACATGTATGTAGGTATATACTTTTATGCAAAAAGAACCCTCTGAAATTATAAGTATTTTTTAATTTTAGACGGTTTCTTAACCATAATTATATCCTTATGCTAATACACTTAAACTCATTCATACGTAAAAATTTATAACGAATTTTTGATTTTATAAAAGAGTTACTACTTTTTAAGTGCAACAAGGGTGGTTTCTTTCTTACTTTTCTATTTACTACTAGCGATAATCTTACTCTTACTCTTACTCGGGGGTATATTTAAAACAATTTTTTAGGAAAATCTGACCTGAACTACCTCTAGTGCCTACTTTTACCTAGACTTTTTGTATGCTGTTAGTGCCTTACAAAAACAGACTACATTTCTTCATAGAAAGTTAAGATACTGAAAATAACTTACATATTTCTTGAACAAGTACCTATTTTACAAAAAAAAAAGAATAAAAAAGAAAAGCCAAAGTCCTTTGTTTTGTAACAATCATAACTGGAATCTTGTATCTTGTATATAACAAAGTGTGTTTCACAATATTGTGTGGTTGTGTTTATTTCTGCGCGACTGTCGCATCCAACCTTACAATTCCTAATATTATTCTTAAAATATTATACAAATGGCAACGTTTCACGAGCGATGGAAAAAGTGTTTATGGGGAAAGTTTTGTCACTTGGGAACAACTGGTCAATGGACTTGTGTCATATTACAAAGAGGACGAAGACCGAACTAAATCATATCTCAGACTTCTTTCCACATAGGTATATACAGAATTATTCAATCGTAATTTTCGCAAGTATTTTTATTTATCGTTACGCATGAGATGAATTTTTACACCCGTCACTGACATTTGACTCTATGTGAAAGGCAAAAGCTAGTATCCGAGAAAGTTATTTCGAATGTCATAAAACTTTTTTTATAGGCGAGAAATCTTACAGATTGGATTTAATTTAATCGTAGTTTCCCATTAACAAGTTATGGCAACTCGTTAAATTTTATTTTTATAATACGAAATTTGAAAAGTGGTCCCTTTGTATTTTTCTTAAGAGGAACAAAAGTGGCAGAAAATAATAGAAGTTCTCTTCGACAGTCGGAACAAAAACACTTGAATCTTCTTTGTAAGTTTCAAGAGAATAATAACTTAACAATTATATAAAATAATTTAATTTACCAATAATATTACTGTAAACCACTGAATTAATAAATGTTATAAAGGCTTTTTTTCTTGTATAAATGTTAATTGAAGAATATTTTTGCTAAGAAAGTAGTTAAATTTTCTGGAAAATTGTTTATAATTAAATAAAAAATCCAACGAGATGATGGGTCCGCGAAAGATTAAAGAAGAAATCTGTTTCAGGTCGGTATGCCCTGATAACAGCGTGAAAAAGTTATAAAGTATTTTAAGTTTTTGCTTCTCGTATAAGAGAGACAAATAACACCACTCACAATTACATATTTTCATTTATACTTCACAATAAAGTATATCGTTTAGGCTACGAAAATGATCATACATACTCATCATGAAAATGTTTATTTTATTCTTCTTATAGGTAGGTAAGTTAGTACCTATGGTCTATTAGCAGAAAGTGCCGTATTCAGTCAACACTCTAATATTAGATTACATACATATTTTTTTCTTGTTTTTACAATTGTATTGTAAATCATTACATATTACTTAGAAAAAACGACCGAATATCAACGACCTCGAAAGATTTACGAGATAGTAAGAGAAAATTTTATTATCCTCCCAATTTCGTCGATGCCTTTCAGAATGGATCCCGAGAGAAAATAAGTCTCACACTATTTCAAGGCTTGTAGCAGCCCTTGAATTTGTTGCTATTGATTGAAACAATTTATTATTTAACTAGTCGTACTTACTAACGAAATTGATACGTAACTGTATTTTAGTGGTTTTAGTGTCATTTACGTTTCAAGAGAAAATAAAATTGTAAGGATGAAAAATGAACACCTATTTCTTGTACTCGCCGTAGCTTAGTAACTGTTCTGATTAATTCATCAAACGATAGTGTGGTAGTATTGTATAGTATGGTGGTATAATACATGTACATGTATACTTGAACACAGTTCGCTTCCTATGCGAAAGTTTCGTACATAGCATGAACATGCCAAACCGGCTCTCACGCCCCCGACGACACTCTGCCAGCGACATTCATAACATGTATTTATTTGTACCAATAGTCACTTTGACATGAAACAGGTACTTGGTATAAATTCTTTTAAAGTAGCCGTTATTTTAAATGATAGTAAAAATCATAACTAAAGCTACTAGATATGTACAATTTTTGTAAAAGAAAATCCTAAATAGGGTTTAAAATTTTGAACGGGATATCGTTTTAGTTAATATACCTATCTGCTTAATTCTGATTTACAATGTTATACTCAAGAGTATCCGATAATATAATACCAGCTTAATATGACTCCTTATTATTCGCCCAAACGGAAAACGACGAAAATTGCTACTGGCATAAAATAAGGTATTTTTGTACAGGTGAAAATTTAATCTATTTTAAGATGGATTGGAAAAGAAACGAACAAAGGCAACTTGAATTACAAAAGATATTTATGTAATCACAAAGGCTCCTGGGGAAACTGTACTGTTATCAATGTAACCACGGTTTAATAAAATTTGTGAGATTTCTGATGTTTACAATTCCCTATAAATATATTTTTGGCATTATTTTGTTTATTAAAATGTTCACCTGTATTGTACGAACACAATATACGCGATGTGTGTATTATTCTGTTTATTCTGTTACTCATTAACCGCTAATAACACACAAACGAGTAATTAAAAAAAAATAAAAAAGTATAAATAAGAATTTTCGGTTCTCATTTTAGGGCGGAAACATTTACATTCTCCATTACTTTTCTTCAGTATTACATTTAAAGGAGCTTTTAAGCCAACTAAAAATTAAACCATGTTAAAGAAACAATTTCACTAAAAATTATGACCTAATATTTTTTTGAGTTTGTGTGATTACAATTTTAAATTTCCATAGTTAACACGCCGGCCTCAAAGAATATTATTTAATCATCGTAAGTTCTGTGAATGAATGAATGAATCCATACGGATCGAATTCATAAACTCCTTTTTTGTGAAGTAGGTAAGTGATGCCGGTAAATAAGTACATGTTAAAATAAAATTGAGAGGAAATTTTGTGGTAAACATTGTGTAATAAAACGTAAGTCGTTATTGAATTATTTATGTATGGTTTAACAGTCGCCTGTTAGAAGAGGGTTATAATCAATGAATTTTTATTACATTACACTTAAAACTTCTAAAGTCATTCAAATACTACAGTTTCAGAACTTTATGGACGTTATTGTTTTAATGGTTTTACTTTTTGACGCTCCCCAGTAATTCATTTCATTGTGATTGAATGGCAACCTTATAAAGTTTAATGTCATTCAATTTCTCGTAACTGGCATTTGAAAAGGTAGTCTTAAAATTTGTTACGTAACTGGTCACGCGGGAATGCTAACGTTTATAAATTTACGTGCTCGTTGTAGCTACTTCGACAAATTTACGAAAAAGAGAATTGGTTTCTGGCAGCTAACAAAGATTTAAAAGTTTCTAACGGACTGTACGTCAAAGTGACCTAGGCAATTTCGTCTGGAGCTGAGCTGGCAGCTAGCCTTTGTGAAACGTTGAAACGCATATGAATTGATACAACGTCAGCTGGGATTCCGTGGACGTGATATGCACATCTAAATAACTTAGTATCGTTTATGTTTCTTGAACGAAACGCATGAATTGCTGAAATAAGTTTTTACTGCTTTTTTCCTATTTGCTATCAGCTGAAGTAGCATTATTATAACATAGAAACATTACGAAACGGTAAGGAATTAAGACCCGCACCAAACTCCATAACGAGAAGATTTTGTAGGTTCTTTCATTTTATTTTTGATGTTATATGTCATTAAACAGAACGTAATCCAGAAATAATGATAAACGAACGCTTTGCGAATCGAAAATTTATCTGCATTCATGTGATACACTTTAAAAACACATATTCGTAGAATTTTTTTTCGAGATATTAATTGTATGTAGTAGTAGTTATTTGGCTTCGATGTTTTTACGAGTAATACATACACACAAATAAACAATTTAACCTTCTGTTTATAAAGTTATAACTTTAGTACATTGTGAGATATTTGGTGACTGAAATCTTATAGGTTCGCATCACTATCAAGGTTTATGCCTACGCACATCTTCCATTACAAACGTAGTATACTATTATTTCATAGGTCGATATTTTCACTTCACGCGGACGTCGTCGCTACGATCGCCTATTTTTATCTCTACTTTACGTCATATTTATTGATGAAAGAAATTTATATCTATGTACTTACATTCGTCGTGATCTTTGGCGGTGACGGTAAGAACAGTGTGCTGAATATCTTCATTTTCGTCGACTTCCGCTTCATATAACTCCTTGTCGAAATATGGCGGATTGTCATTTTTATCCGCGATCCCGATACGGATGAACTTAGTCACTGCAAAGAAAAAATAAGGATTCATTAATTTTATTTGCAAGGATTTTTGTTGATTAACCAAATCATTATTTAACTTTATTTACCAGACAATTAAATACGAAAGATAATAATTAATATTCTTCATGAAGTATTTTGTAATGTTTCAAGCACTTAATGGATTCTAATTGTCTCTACTTTAATAAGACCCTGTAGCAATAAAAGAGTTTTAAAAGTAAAAGTTAAAAATTCTCGTTAATAAGTACGTGATTGTGTTTTTTGCAACAAGCATCTTTGGACTTATTCAACCATAATTTCAAATAATTGAAACTATTTAGAATTATTTGGATGGATTCAATTTATCTGTATCGCTCTTGTATCAACAGTCGTTTTATACATTTCAAATTTTATTGATGCATTCATATCAGATTTGATCCAATTGTATAGGTATATTGAAAACACTAATACTAAACGGTTAGTTTTTTTTTGTTTTCACGGGTAATATAAAAATGTAAATATAAAAGTTTGGTATTTATAATTATAGGTACGGTTATTTCAATAAATTGTGATTTCTAGTGTACTTAAGTAATTAAAATTTTAATTTTAATTAATCTTGCGTATTTTGCACACATTAAATAAAAAAATATTAGCTCTATCAGTGCGTCACGAAACACGAAATAAATAAGAGCACGGAGGTACGCGGACTAAGTTTTTTTGTTAAATTTCATGATCTTTGGCGAAAAGAATGTTATAGATTTTGATTTTTTTATGCGGAAATTCTCAAATAATTAAAAACACTGCAGAAATGGCCGACTCATTTGTTTGCGTTGACTTAAAAGTCTGGTATTTTCACACTTTCCATGTATTACTAACCCGATAATATTATAGATATTATTATATTCATTTCAATTCGATATTTCAACAAGTTCATGAGGAAAAAGAATTGACAGAAAGACAGACGGAAAGTAAAGTGATCCCATTAGCGATCAGCTTTTCCTTTATATGTACGAAAGCCTATAATAAAGAATAGGGCTGAAAATTCTTAGAACAAACTAGATGGAAGTGGTTCGATAGCTTGATATAAATATTTGTTTTGTGTTAAATAAATTTTGATAATATTTGCTTTATGGTGGTGATTAACCCAATTAATATAATGAACCAACCCCAAATTCAGGCGGGTAGATAATGACAGTCGAAATGTGGCTTTTTGAAATAGATTAACATAATTCATGTTGCTTTCAGTAAATATTTTACTAAATAAATACTTTCACAAGATTAAACATTTACTCAACATCTAATATAATGAATAAGTAATTATATATTTATTTTATAATTACATAAAATATATATTTCAATAAGTATCACAAATCACAATGACAATTTAAATGATATCATGGGATACGAAATCAGCTAAAGATAAAGAGCAACCCACTTACATTTTAATGAAACTGTACTGAATACACCAAATGAACCGTAATCTGTGTCTGAGAGCTGTATGTAAAAGAAACGTCGAGGGAAATTGCTTTCGTTTGAGGTCCTCTTTAGTAAAGATAAATTAGTAGCGTTTGTCGAAATGTCCGACGGTTTTATTACAAGAGTAGTGTCACTCTGTGGCTATGTTGATGGTCTACCAACTAAAGGGTCATTAACCACACATAGTGTTCACGGTGTAAGAAGTATCAAGCATAAAGTTCGGATCCCACATTAACGAGTCTTGTTAAATAAAGAAGCGAATTTATATTTTGATGGTATAGGTTACCGAGCAATAACCGTTTTAAATGACAATATGTACGACTTATTACTTCGCAGTTTGAGTTGCAAGCGTAAATTTATCTTCTTGTTAACTACATACTTCATAGTTATAAACGTATACCACAAGCAATGCTGTCAATCATAATAGAGGAACCAGTATAAAATATTGTTGTAATATAAAAGATAAATAAAGGTGTTTCTTAACAATTAACATGTTTATCTTATTCATTTTTAACGATATTTGCAGTCCTTCTCTTTGTTTAGATCGTACGCTAGAATAATAAAATAACCCGGTAGGAAAATGATATCAGGATCTTTACCATTATAATTCTTACACGTGTGAATGAATTAATTACCATGTACTTTATAATAAATAACAATCTCCACAAAGTCAGGTGCTAATAACTCAATCAGTAATGGGAAAAGGTCTTATAACGCAACCAGTAACTTTTTTATAAGCCATGGTGTTTTTGTTTGAGGCTCTGAGGGATAATTTATTAGAAAACTGTGTCGACAGTCGTAAAAATTGACGCGGACAACTCACGCTCCCCGTTTAATATTCAACCGCAATTTAGCATATACGAATGAAACCAACCAATGTTCCATAAATTTTGCCGGCCATTTACATATCTACACGTAGAGTTAGGTTATTATGCAAACAACTACCTAATGTTAATAAAAATGGTTAACATATGCCCGAAATACTAACGCCTTTAAAATGGGTCAGGTTGCACGCAAATGAAAGACATACCAGTTAATGGCATGCCAGCGATTTGACAAGATATACATTTTAGCACGCCACTCTCTTACTTTGTATGTTTGTGATGCCATTTACATGCATACAAGCTAAGTATATGTTTGTAAACGTAAACACGTTTGTTTTCATTTTTATCTCACTATAAATCTGTCTATTAGGTACGTAACTACTTACACAAAAGTTTTGCGTACTTAACTGTCATAAAAAATGAAATCAAAACGTCTATATTAATATCAAAAGCCTACCAGTAGAAAAACAAACATAGCACGCAAGCGAACGCAATTTAAACTTTAAAACCAAATATTTATCCTGAAAGGTTGAGCTAATTTTGCCTGTATCCGCACCTCGCTACACAATTAGGTTGCATAATTACACACATCATCTTTTGCGATATATTTAATAGACAAATTGATTGTATCTTTATTTCATTTTTATAGCGTATATTTCAGCTTCGTTAGACCGATACGAATAATGAAATTCTTTGAAAGACTTCACGTATTGACTAACATGCCTTCACGTGAAGACGATTAAGACGAAACAAGGAGATTTAATTAAAGTCGTTTGTCTTGAATATTGCATTAACATAAATTAAAATTTAAAAACTGGTATTGTATTTTAATATAGTAGAATATAACTATTTAAACTTTTCCGTCAATCGGCTTAACATGATATAAAATGTACATTTGTTTAAAATATGACGAAACATTTAATAGGACTTCAGCTAAAAAGGCATAAATATTCCCCTTTGATCGTCAGCTGTACCTGATACTTTACATTCTCATATACATTTCGATGCGACACGAATGAAAATTACGAGTGAGCACGAACTTTAATTTTCAAATGTTTTCAATTAATGTGTAAAACAACGCTTTCGCGATAAACTTCGCGGCAATAAAATACAAAGTGTGTTTTCAATATCGTATTCAGTTTAGAAATATTTTGCACGAGTTACCCTCATGCATTTGTTTACGTGGAGCTTGAATGTTAATGTATTTTTGTTTTTTTTTTGCTGGTTCTATTTTTTCAGTTTAATAATGAAATTTTTGCCATTTATGTAAAAACCAAGGCGAATATCTTGATGTGTATATTGTAAAGATAAATTGTGAAAAATGTAATTTTTACATGGATTGGGTTAGTTTATAATAATGGGACACAGATAATAATAATTTTATTATGATATTCATTTTTTCTGTAACAAATTTTCACGATTTAAATATGTACCAAAAAGTCTCAGTATAGGTAAAATTAATTGAAATGTATTTTTACTATATCTACATATATTTTTAAACGTTCTTAAGTGTGCAAAAGTTCAACCATTGCCAATCGACCTCCCGAATATTTTAGGTGAATCCCCAATATATACGTGACACGAGCCCTTTCTGGGTACCCTCGTACGAAACATATTTACGAGGGTTGTTTCTCGACTCACTAGCAAAGTTTATTATTAACCTTCACTAAGTGACTGTCTCTGATACTTTGATTACTGTATTGATTAGAGATAAGGTATTGACATTAGATGTTGCTCACTGTTGCGCGGCTTGGCTCTTGTCAATATTCAATGAAAATATTCATTTTACAAAGACAATACGCCTCTATTATAAATACATATTGATCATTTGAAAAAATACACCATAATTTTTAAAATAGATTCGGTGGTACCAGATTTGCTTTCGTATAAAATAAGTACCATATAGTATAAGCACTCAGTGTCTTTGTTATAATTGAAAGTCATACAAAAATAACTAAATGTCATCTAAAATAACTAAATGGCAGCGTCCCATTTCGGTATTCAGATTAGGTGACTTTCAAAGCTACGAGTATTTTTTCGTCTTTTTGTATAATGTTTTATACATTTTTCAATCAGCAAGGTATACAACAAAAATTTTTTTTCAAATAGTTCAGGCGTATAGTTTATCAAACAGAACATCTACATAATAATATTTTTAAGATATGTTTCTTATTTTCCTTTTTATCTTACAAAATATATACCGATGTTTATGTAAAATAATGGTGTCTTGTTTATAATCTGTACACAAATTTTTATTATATATGAATGTATATTTTTTGTTATCACGTTTATTTCACGACAACTCGAATAAACGACGAATTACAGGAGTTGACGTCTCACGTAGAAAAATATCAATGTAAAAAAATACGGATACGTATGAACAGAAGTGAACGTAGAAAATATCAATGAATTCGAAACGTTATTAATTCTAGTCTAAAGTTCTCAACAGTATTTTCGGTGTTAATCATCATAAATGGAAACTTTATATCCTCCTTTACGAAAATTCTGCGAACGAACTATGAAATTTGGCTAAATGAAAGTTTATATGGAAAATGATTCAAAAAGCTGTTACGTTTAATTAAATTTGGTAAAGACTTCCATTCATTAAAACAAAAATGAAAATCTGTTAAACTGTAATGACTGTATATCTTTGTATCGACGTAGTTTCAGATGTCAACATGTCATTGAAATAATGAAAACGAAACTGAATGCAATCTAAAAAGTTTCCTTATTAAAAAATCGACCACCAAGCGGTGACTGGTATATCTATATAAGTCGTTCAATCTTTTTTCTATATTTTTCTATACGAAATAAGTACGATTCTGTGTCGCAACTAAAAAGTTATTGTTTTAAAGAACATTCAACACTTATTTATTTAATTGACTAAATTTACCGCCTTCACATCACAATTTGGAAATGTGTTTATTTTTAATGAATAAACTATTATTATTATTATTGTTTTACAAATTAAGTGCATTGAAAAAAGGGTTTCTATTAAATCAGACCGTTTAAATTATTTCTATTGCTCTCTTGTACGCAACGAGTTTATTCGCGTAATTCATTGGAACTTTACCGAGAACTCCTTCATTACTGGGTAGAAAAGGTACTTTAGCAGTGTAAATTTGGGTTGCATCGCGACAACTTGTTATACTATTAATTGGAATTACTACACTACAGCAGCTCCTTTTCCACATATAAGTTTTAGCTACATCAAATTTCATAGAATTTTCGTAAAAAGGTGTATAAAGTCCCCACTTCACCAATTAATTATTAATATGATTGTTTAATAAGTTATAAAATCTCGAAGCAATTTATCAAAGTAATAGACATTCTATTACTTTGATAAATTGCTTCGAAATTTTCTAGTATCTAGTAATGACTAATTCATCTTAGTAATAATATAAAGCATGTTCAGGTTTTAAAAAACTTTTTATCTCATTCTTTTTCTTATATAGAATATTTTAATTGATATTTCTTTATAAAACGTATTATATTTTTTCAAATAAACTAATAATATAGGTAGGTACTAAAGTAATAGATGAACGGAAAAAATTATACCGATCGTTTCGCTAAGGAATTAGGATACCTACATGACTTGAGGAGATTAATAATATTTTTTTCACACTGCAAAGTTTTGCAGCGACCTAGTTTATTTCATAAGAATGGTGGTTAAAGATGCATTGAATAGTAAATACTTCTTTTTTGGCCAAGATCCAAGGTATTCCTATAAAAAGTATATTGAGCACAATATTAATGTACAAATCTCATATACACATTATAAATATGAATCTTATTTTTATTAATCCAGCTATTAAAATATTGTCTTCGTCAAATTTTAAACAAATATACCATATTATAAATTGATATTAATTTATATAATTATTATGAATACTGCTAATTTGTTCTAGCCCTATTATATGCTGATAAATGTGATTTTAGAAAATATATATTTATTTAAGTTCACATGCATCATTAAACGTGATACAATTTTCTGTTAAAACAAATAAAAATATTAAAAATAAATATTTATATATCATATGAATTTCTATGAAATATAACAATTATAATACCCATTGTTGGGCGATGTTCTCTTTTCCTGTAAAATAACGATCCTTGTATAATCCACCATACTATTTTTATAGCGTATGTTGCTAACCTCTTCTGAATACTTTTAACACAACATTGATAAATTGTTACTTAACAAATGCTAACACACAAAAGCTGATTTTTATATACGTTACATACTTGGTTAACTTTCAGAGGATGTTTCATCTTTAGAATGTCAGTTATGACTTATGACAGTTCCAAAACTTGCTAAACAAACACTTCCTATTACTTGACAAAGCTATGGTATGATATTTTAATTTAGAGTTAAGGAAGTTTTTGCGTAAGAGAAAAAGAAACCATCTGACCATGCCCTTAATCTATTAATTAAATTAGGATGAAATATACGCGTTCAGTTTAAAAATAATATTATACGTACAAAGGCAGGCAAACGTAAATATAGTAATGACGAAAGAGTATTCAATTACGTTGCAGTCTTGCCGCGGTGAGATGGTAAATAGTTTAGTAACCGTCGGCAAATTAAATAAATAAAGCTAAAAGCTGTACCAGAGTGCACACCGGATACAATACAGCGTGTTACATAGCGAGGATCTTAAATAACTATTTACGACCCCTTTGACATTTTTCATAACGATTATTCAATAAATATAATTTATTGAATATAAATTAGATAAGCTCATTTACACGAAATGATTGAAATAATACTCATTGTTTATCACGCGTCTATATTTATTAATTACAAAACAAAAATTTTCCATATTAACAAAATAACGAATTTATTGGAAATGTTTGAGTAAAACATTTATTCGACCGTTTCATTTTCTGATTATACCTCTTTTTCTGCATATTCCGAATCCGTAGCTTTATATTATCATTCAGAATACGAATATTTAACTGCTAAATTTGAATCAATACTTGCATTTTATTAATAGTATCGTTGTTCGTAGCGTGAAACTCGTATCAAAATACGAATAAACGATATCATTTTAAAAATGAGATGAAATGGTTCTATTAAATTGGACTCTACAATCATAAATCTCAATCGAAGGCCATAAGTACCAGTGTCAGTTATATTCTCCTCTGAGTTTTTTAGGTGTGGATCTGTATTCATAATTTATCTCATACCTACTTTACGATGGATAAAAAATGTGAGAAAACCCGCATGTGTTAGAATAAATGTAGCAGCTGAGGAAGAGGTGGATTACGCATCATAGTCAAAGGAGAGAAAATTGCATTTGTTTAATGATATATTTTTGAAATAAAATATACAGTTAGAAAATCTATCCGTTACGATAGTTCTTAAGATTACTGTTGAGTGTTTATAATTTTATTTTATTTTATTATTATTCTATTTTTATGCAGTTCCGAAATGTTACACTACTTGCCTTGAAATCTATTCCTTTACCTTTAATATTATCCAATATTATTAAACACGATCCAATCGGATCTCGACTACATTTAATATATTTTCAAAACATCAAAGAAAAAGGTTAAGCATGAAACAGAACCACGGGTTCTCCTGGATAGCTTTTACTCCGGATATTTTTCGGATTGCGGTCTCAATAAGTCTAAATTATTGGCACCAAAATCCTTTGTTTACGACATGGTTCAAAACACACGCTGCCAGGTTATACTTTGCCTTAGTTGTTAAGCTTTATTCTGTGAATGTAGTAGGATTAAACTAAGAGTATGCAAATTTTTTTAAAATTCAATAAGATTTACATTTTTTCAGTTTTTTACACTTTAAGTGGGCAATTTGGTTATTTACTGAAAAGTTAATTTCTTTTACTCAAAAGCTATTTTTTTTTTTGAAAAACCAACTTATAAAAATCTTGGGAACGTTTGTATAACGTTCCTTCAATTGTGTTTGTAAAAATTGTGTAATTTATTTTAGTATGGATTCTTGAAAGGGTTTCCATAACGAAATGTCTCAGGGAGATAAACAATTACGTATACCTAATAATTCGGTACATATACATGTCGGAGATTGACTCAAACATAAATATGTACATAAATTAAAAATGTTTACATTTACACTCATATATAAACATTTTCTGTGAGTGCGCGATTCGCTTGACTTTTTTAATACCACACAAAACCATTCAAACAATGGCAGCATACCATGTATTGAAATAAGAAACGAATAAAAAAGCACACAACCGTTATCGTGCGGCACTTTATTTCGTATAAAACTGCAGTTGAAAAAATAAAAAATAAAAACGTCATAGTTAACAGTGTAAAACATTTTTAACGAAGATTTTAAGGGTCGGTGATAGGTAGATATTACACAAACGATATTATTTTAACGATATTTCGGCCAGGTATATCCGTATATGTAATAGTGATGTGACTCGAGAAGGATTTTATGACTCGAATGACTCGAGTTGTGCAAGCATCACTCAGTCACTCGAGTCGTAGGTACTCGTGATAGTTATATAACTCGGTCACTCGAGTCACTCGACAACTCGAGTCGTACTCGAGTCAGTTGTATAACTAGTGAGCTATAAAAATCTTAAATCCTAGGAACTTGTTCACTCGAGTCACGTGAGTAGAAAATAAATCGAGTCGCATCACTGTTATGTAATTATAGTATATATATTAGTGTATTTAACTATATAGTTATTAGAAAACATTACTAAAATTAGTAAAATTACTTTCTACTTACTTCACGAGACCCAGATTATACCCAAATAGATTTAACTGTTGTTTAAGGTCGACTACACTCTAATTTGCTGGAAAATTGTTATTATTTGTTATTAGTGTGTATTGTTGGGTATTGCTATCCCAAATTCAGTTAATATTATGTTCACGTAAATATTTCCTTACTGATGAAAATTTAATGGATACGTGTATACTGAAAGTTATATTTATGTAATTTTACATAAATCTTTTAATTTCATCTAAAAATAGTCATCTCATAACTGAAGATTAATTTGTGGCGAGAATCAATCAAACCGCTCCTGAGATTAGCCGGCACAAACATACAGACATATATTTTCAAAAAGTTCAAATTTTCATAAACCCACTTACTGCATATAATAAATATTTACTTTAGCTATTATATTACATACAGACATAGATGAAAAAATTGTATGCGTCAATATGCGCCGAGGACCGGAGAAGTTATTTTGTTGAATTCCCGCGCCAATAATAAAAGAAAACTAATTTCACGTGTGCCCTGTAATGGTGTAACAATACCTATAGAAAGCGGCATCTTACTTTAGTTACGAGGCCGTGACCTGGCGAATGTTAGGAACTTCGAACAATTTTAAGGGTTGATGTTCTTTTGTATAGATAAGGTTTTAGTTTAATGAAGTTATTATATATAGCTTTTAACTTAAACGTAAATAATAATTGCCCATTTATAAGGGTTTGTTACAGGGTTTTGAAAAGTAAATCTAAATCTAATCTACACATACATAAAGTTAGAAGAAGTGAAGGAACGACTGATTCTACATTTACATATTATATTACGGAATGTGGGCGGGCCGTGATTCTATTCGTCTTCACAATAGGACGCATTCTGCGTGAATGGTGGATGACGTCCAAACGCTCACACTACTAAGCAATACTTTTGTCTGACCCTTCTTTAATTTTCGTTATTTTGCTTTTGTGTTCCTGATATCTATAAAGGTAAAGTAAGATTTATAAATTAAGGTGTTTTAACATAATAAATTCTCTCTCCAAACTTATTGGCTGCCTCAAATGTGCCAGTCTTCAAGAACAGATAGTTGAGTAATTGCTTAATTTAATATTTATGACACTATTTCGACGTCAAAGAGACACCGGCACCGCGAGTTTGAAATTACACAAACCAACTTTATTTATCAAAGCTAACTTACAAAGAACATTTCAACAATTTAAGATAACGTGTGTATTGTGAAGACATTTTTTAAGTCAAGTCAACCTGAAGCCTACACTTTTAATTGTATACCTATTTAAATTATAAACATATATAAATATAAATGTATATATACAGTTGTTCCCAAATGCAAGAAACTTAAAAATATGGGTGAAAATAAAAAAAAAAAAACCTAAACTAAGAATAAATTTAAAAAATTCAAAAAAAATAAATATTATTTACCTAAAACCTTATATATTTCCCTACCAATTGACGTATCGGACGTATTAAAGTAACGAGTAGGTATTTTAGCCAGGAATTCCGAGCTAATAAAAAACAGCCATCGAATGAATAAAAGAAACTTACGAGTTTCTCCAAGATTATTATCAGGAGACTGATGAAATGAGAAATGGAGCTGGGAGTTGCTAAGGCACTTCGAGTAATATATATTCTAAAAGTGATCTCGATCAGAAAGCTATCGGAAGCAGGGGCCGTAATCAATTTTTATTTGACCGCATATAACAGCTCACAAGCTTGCCATAGTAATTTCACATCATTATACTTATCCTGTATGTTATAATTTATTTTTTTTTTATTGTGAATAGGCAAGCACTTGGCGTCTATCAAACCTGATGGTAAGTAATGATGACGCCTAAGATGGTAC
>DVXP01000333.1:0-22291 GCA_018235645.1 Junonia grisea | reverse complement strand
TTTTTGTGACCGAGTGGGTTCGACTGACTCGAGTGCCCGAGTGGCTCGAGGACAGGTTGAATCACTCGGTGATTCCAGTTAGACGAGTGATGTCTTAAAAAACTCGAGTCACTCGAGTAAAAAAATCCTACTCATATACGTATCACTAAATCAAATGTCTTTTTGTTTAGTGTTCTTGAAAATAATAAAAGTTCTTATTATAGCAATGTTAATACATTATTATAATATATTATTATTTTAAGGTAATTTCCGACAATTTTTTCATAACGCAAAGCTTCTATACCTACTTATCAAAGCAGAATCTTTAGTTACCAAAATTATATTTAGGTACCTACTATTTCTATTCTGTTCTAAATTTTCCCTTTTAATTAATTGTTTTTTATTATTTTTTTTAACCAGAAGCTTGATGTCTTATTTCATCATAATAATCATGGTCTTAGTATAATGATAGTACCTAATTAGTTTTAGCAATTAATAATATTAAACTGGTGTAGTTTCTTCTGTTCAGTGATCTCGATGTAGTCTGCGTCGGTGTATTCAATCAATTCAATGTAGGTAGTTGATGTAGGCTGTGTAGTCGGAATGGAGGAAAGGCAGTTGCAATGAAACGTCTAGCGGTATTTCATGTTTTTATTTTTACACTTTACGTCGGTGACCGTAAACGAATTTTACTACATCGCTCCATCATTTCAATTTCAATTACACGATAGAATGGTACTAGAACATAAATATTTTTTTCGTATTTATTTTAAGATCAAATAGATAATCTTTTTTACATCCTAATGTAACGATATTATTTAATTTAATTTGTAATTATATTAGGCAAAATACAACAAATCAAATTATACAACTTATAATTATATTCTTTATGGGGAGAACAATTAATCTATGAGCTAAAATCATTTCAATTACAATTTATAAATACTCGTAACAAAACTGAAGGAACTAAATATTTCACGTCTACTAAATTAATACAATCACATTTTAATAAACTAAAAACATACACAATTTCTTAAATTTATGTACCTATTAAATTACGTCCTTACATTTGGCTCCTGATGAAAATCGACTGTACACAGTAGGGACAGGCTTAAGAAAATATCGAAATGAGCTGACACGCTTACAATAGTATCGTGCGCCAGAGTCGGAAGGGCACTAACATCATAAATCTGAACAACTAAAACAATCATATATTATCGTCTACAACGAAAACTAAGTGCGCATTAAATTAAAGAAACGTGAGATTCCTATTGCTTAGGTATAGAAAAATAATTAATATATTCTCATAGTCATTCTATCCCTCGCCGCACACGTTAACAAATAACAAACTTAATTAAAACGTTTCAATTAAAAACTTTAACAAAATCACTCTAATACTGCTGAATTTGTACGAATTAGGTAAACTCTATAAACCGACGACACATGTTCGATCACAAGTCACAATACAACACATTACTTTACGAAGAAAAAGAAGAAGCAAAGTCAACAAAACCAGTCGAAAGATCGTTGCCGATATGATTATATTTCAATGTTTTGGCACATGTGTTTATATAACTCATTTTAATTGAAACAATATATCGAAATAATAATTAAATTTACTAAAAACACCAGCGAGACAGCTAATAAAGAAACTTAATTTAGTCAAATCGAATACATTCAGACATTATATGAGTCGTAGCATCAAAAGTGCACTGGTTTTCTGTGAAGAAATCAACTGGTCGATTGTTAAGACAAGCGAAAGGAAAGCGTGGAAAAAGCAATAATTATACAATCTGTTAAACTATAGGTACATATTCAATTATACAATTCGTTAATATATAAAATCCCTGTAATGATATATTGTATAATGACGTGACACTATTGTGTATACTACGGCATGGTATGCGACCGCCCGTTGCTGAGTTCTGTGATTATGTGTAATTTACAATTATACAAAATAGAGTCGAAAATAGTTTTCAGTCTTCTGTTAAGAGTTATGCAGTTTCGTAATGTGTATCGACGACTACAGTTAATGCAATTAATAGTTAATTAGTTATACATGTTTACGATTTATCCGCGGAGACCGCATCGGTAAGTGAATGATTCGGAAATAGATGTCTACAAAACGAGTAACTATAAATACTATTAAAGATATTTGGGAATGTTTATAGACCGTTAAGGAAAACATCATATTTTCAACACAGCTATAAATTAGTATTGTATAACTAAATCGTATATACACAGGTATCGCCTACGACTTGTGACATCCTCGCGGTATCACTAATTCAATACGAAATAATTGTATACAATTATCTAAAGCCAGGTAGTGTTGAACCTCGATTTATTCTAACTTTCACATTATTCACTAAAATCTTGAAAGCTCCTTTTTATTTGAACATTGAGTGCAGATACTTTATTTGTCTAAACCTGGCGCGCACTGTCGCTATTACGTTGTTGATAATGAACTCTTTGTTTTTTCGGAGTGTAATCACAAAATTGCTGACGTCACGATGCAAGGGACCACCCGAACGGTCGCGGGTTCGGCGCCGGATCACGAACTGCGCTCGGCGCTCGTGATGTATCTACGTGTCATGCTAAACTTTATGGTTAACATGACCTCGTTTACTCTTTTTCTGTATTCAGTGTTTTGACGTAAATAGGGCCGTTCGAAGAATGAAAGTATCGTTTTATTTTGTAAATAATCATTTTTATTATGTTCTGATTCTGAATGTAGTGTGACTAGTGCGTCGCGGACCTTCCTATGACGTATCGACACGTCGACAGTCGAACAGTTCACTGTATTCACTTCACTAATTCTACAACAATTACAAATACACTACTATTTACCATTTTAGACACGTAATGTCCCCTTAATTAATGGTTAATTCATTAATTAAATTTATATTCCATTAATTTATAATAACTATTTACATTTAAAATTGTTTATCTTCGAATAAAACTATTATTACGAAATATTTTACAAACTTTGGTGAAATGCAGAAGTCAACTCGCACGTGTAACATAATAATATCTAGATTAGTATTAACACAGGAAATATAGGCAAGAATTCATCGATGATAGACTTTAATAATAGTAATATCGTAGTCCTAACTGATATGAAATATTAAAATAATAATAAAAAGGAATGTCGGAATGGAATGTCAACAATAAAGAATACATCGCCGCGCGGAGCGCCTCGGCGATAACAATCACAACACCTTTCATACTTATTGCACTCCTTCGGAATAATAAATTATCGCCTATAACTTATACGCGATTTTAAATATACATTTACAATATTAACACATCTTTTAAATATAAATTTAACTAATTTTCAAGAGTGGACGTCGCTTTCCTGAGCCACGGGGATGTTCGACACGCTTTCGTGTCCCGATTTGACCAGGCGAAACTGAAATTCTTTCAGTATACACCGCTACCTAATGGTTAATAAAATTCATCTTCTTTGAGATATTGCACGATATTAAGTAAATACACAATATAATCACAATAAAAATTCGAGTTCGGGATACACTAACAAAACTCCAGTTTCACCGTCGCTTTATTACTCATAGCGTACCTAGCGGTCATGCGTCCATAAATTATAAAGATCCCGCTCCGGTCCCGCGTCCCCTCGAGTCTCTTCCGGTGCGCGGAGAGAAGAATACCGGAGACACATCGACGGAGTCGGGAAGATGAGTTGTGAAGGTACGGGTGTTGTTCAAAAAGTTTCAACTAATTTAAATGGAAGAAGCGGGTTTAATCTTGCCCGTTGTGGTGCAGCAGCGTGCGGCTGTCGGGCGGGTGCGGCGGGTGCGCGGGCGCGCGGTACGTGTCGCCCTCCTCGTCCGCAGAGTTCTCCTTCGACCGGTCGCTCTTGCAGTCCTCCTCCTTCGTCACACCTGACAGCGAGTCGAGCGCCATCGGCATCGACTGGTACAGCTCTCTCGCTTTCTCGCTCGGCGGCAGGAGGTGCAGCATGTTCAGGGGCATCGGGAACCCGGGCGGGAATTCCGGGTAGAACCCTTGCTGAAACGGGTTGAACATCGGATTCGAGGAGATGTCCGGCTCCGAGCTCGCCGGTCTCTGGCTCGTGTTTTGGTGCTGGTCGTCCTTTTCGTGATGTTTGCTGGTCGGATGGTTGTTGTTGTTGTTGCCGGAATTTAAATTTAACACCTCCAGCGGGCCCCCGATGCAATCTTTCCTCAGCTGCTCCAGTTTCAAGCTCTTGCCGTATTTACCCCGCACGTACATGAGCAATGAGTTGTACGGGATACCGAATATTCTTGATGCTTGGCTCGTAGTCATTTTCTTGTTCCAGACGTGTTGAAGGGCTTCCGTTAGTTCTGCGTTTGTCCATGATCGAGGTGGTCCGCCACGCGGTGCGCTGTGCTGCCCCTTCGGTCGCCCTGCAGAAGAAGGAGCATAAATTAGACTCGAAATTTTGAATATTTAATTCGCTAATTACGTTGCGGAGGTCGAATTCAGTGATTTACGAGTGAGCGCAATGCGAGCAGCCGGTGCAGGGCCGCGCACGACATGTGCCGTGAGCTCCGCCGCCCTCGCCCGGCATTACCGAATGCACAACTATCTAATAACCGTGTTTTGGCGAAGCAATAACTCGGTAGCGACAGTCGACACACGGCGAAATGAGCGGGTTGCGGCGACACGCCGGGATTCGTCATTAATTCGACGCGAGCACGCGACTATTAAGGCGGTTCTGTCAAAAAGAAAAGCGGACGTGCATATGCCGGCGACGTCGCCCCACGTAACTTTATAGTTTTATAATTTCGACGGATCACGTTAACTCGATTCCGATCAGATAATTCGAGGAACGTTTCGGATTACGGGCGGAATGATATTTTATTATGGAAATTAGTTTTTCTTTTAATAGTCGTCGCGGGTCACGCGAGCGCGGTCCGCATCGCGGAAATTAAAGACGTTTTCCATTTAGTGCTCGAGCTCGTTAGCGTTTTATAAGGAAGCATCGGCATGCATGTAACGGCATCTCGAGCGATGGGTGCTAATCGATCGCGGCTATTGTGTGCGACATCGTGCGGCCCAGCGCGGCGCATTGAAAGCATACGTTAGACTCGCCGCCCGTTCCCCTATGAGATACGCTATCAGATCGTCTTAATAAACATTCGCCGGGAAACAATGGCCGTTTAACATTGCGCGACGCGATTGCAGCTTGAGCGAGATGTGAGCGACTGCATCCCATAGTCGCTATCTGCGCTCTGCTAATATTGACTCGTCCTATTGTTGCTTCGAGTCTATTTAAATGATCAGTTTAAACGTGTGTGGTTTTGTTTTTGTATGTGGGTTTCTTACGTTGTCTTCGTTTGGTAAAAGCCAAAGGGTTTTATTAATTAATATTATTATTTTACGATATTATTTTCTGAATTGATCTTACTTCATTTCTTCGTGTCCTCTGTGTTAAATTTTAATTTGCGTATTCGAATAACAAAAATGTTCACAGGTTTTCTATTTTTCTATCGTTTAAAAATTTATCGGGAAAAATTATCGTTGCTCATCTAAATCCGGATATGCGCTTAATGGCCCCCAATAAGAAACTATCTCAATCAATAGGTAAAACTCACATTTCTTCTTGACATTCGTGAAGAGCTGCGCGTCCAGCGAGGGTCCGCGGTGCTCCACGTCCATGAGCGGGTACATCTTGTGCTCCATACCGGGCGGGAACAGCCCCAGCGGCGACTCCATGCCGAACACTAGAACAAACAAACAAAGAGTAAGAGAACTGTAACTTTGGAAATTTTGTGACAACGAGCTGACAGTTCACATGATGGAAAGTGATTGCTGCCGCCCATTAAAATAAATGTGAATAGGTATGTTTATTAAAGTGATTCAATATACGAGTACCTATCTTTGTTTTAAGTAAAAAAGAAACAATTACAACTATGTAATTTAATGAGTTTAATTATTCAAAAGGTATTAATCAACGTTAAACGTTTTTTATTTCATTCCTTTGTATTCTTGTAAAATTATATATGTAAACTCATTATCACCTATAAATAAAAAGTTACCTACGTATAAAATAACTTACGAGTAGGTACTTGGTCTACCCTATTTATTTACTATACGATATAATATACGATATAATATTTTTGCGTGATTAAAAATGTGATTAATTAATTAAAATTGTTTATAAATAAACAAACTTTGATGTTTAATATCAATATTATTTACAAGATAACGAAACAAAAGTAAGGCAAGCTTTAGAAAGTAACCATGATGTATATATTGTTGCTATTCGACACGAGATGGCGCTGCACGTTGCTATCGCAATAAAAGCAAGCGAAAAGTTTATTTCACTGACCGTTCTAGCTTTGATTTAAATGGTTTTAAGTTCTATATCAGTAAAAATAATAATTAAAAAAATAAAGATGAACGACAACATCAATCTTTCATACTCGTACAGTACAATATTGTATGATGTAAAATGGTTCAGAATTTTCGAGTAAGCGAAATGTATATTCAAAGTCTGTGTCTGAGGAGCTTCGAGCGGTGTTTCTCTTCGCAATAATAAATGGCGGATTACGTTTGGATGTGGATGTAAATAAGCGACAGGGCGAGGTGTCGTCCGTTGAACCAACGACTAATCGATACCGCTGCTTTATTACTACTCCATCTTACTTCTTATTCGGATTTCTATTCTTATCTGTGCGTTTTAGATGCGCTTCTATTTTTGAATTTGTTTGTTGTACCTTTAAAAGATATTAGGTATGTATCATATGTCGAATAGAATTAGTTTGTGTCTTTGTAACGTAAATCATGTAGGTACCTGCCGGGCGTCAAATATTTAATATATTATAGTTAATTCAGTTGTCTTTGGTGAAAATAATATTGTCAAATTAAAATGGTTTTGCAAAATGATGACTCAATTTTTACGTCGTTGTTTTTTAAGTGAGTGTTGGGGTGTTAACACTCTTGAAATACGATAAAAAATAGGATTCAAATGACTGGTAGGATGGTTGACTTTTGTAATTATAAATATTCATTTTTAAGCGTATTAATTTGCCTAATTAATGGTCTTATTTTTGCTAAGGTGTGTGACACTATACTATAATTATTTTACCGTTCCACTATTTTATCTTTCGAACTAGATGGTTCGCTATGATGGTACGTATGGATGTAATAACAGAAATAAATAATAAAACTAGGGCACTGTTCGCAACAAAAACCCATGGCACGAAAATGTAAAATCCGCTACTCATTCACCATATTCTACCGTGGAAAGTTATGCCTTGTAGTTTTAATACGATGGTGGGTGACCCAGTGAAATAGGTAGGAAGGTATGCAATAGTTGATTATTATAATTAGGAATTTTCATTTTTTTTTGTAATAATTGGAATGTGAATATTTGTAAAAAGTTTTATTTTTAAATTATTATACCTAGTATGTGCAAAGTGCATGTGTAAAACAATTTTAATTAAATCATATCACGTTTTGTTTTTAATACGTTTTAAGTAATAAAATAAGCAGTGAAAAGTTTTGTCGAATGTTTTAGTTTATGGATAATAAACATACAGATCGTAAATCAATGACGCTATTAAAGTTTTTTTTGCGTTCTGCAAAAAAAACGTCAAACCATTCTCATTTAAATTAACACCTATGGTATGAACGTCTTATTTTAATTGACCATAAACTCTATATAGGGAGTCGAGAATGACTTTAACAAATACAATTAGACCACAACATGATGGGATGCACGATTTAACAAAAAATAAATATTAAAAAAAGTGATCAGTTCAAATTTAATTATGGTAGTCACTATAAATTACACTTTATTACAAAACAACGAAAACTTTAAAGTCTTAATTTATTTTCATCAGAAGGCTGAGGTACAAAATTGCCACAGATAAAACGTTTCAGAGTTTAATAAAAGTACTTTACTAAAATTAATAATTAGACACCAGGGTATAAAGATGTCTCAACGTTCAAACATCTATGCAGGTTATAGAAATTTTCATCATAAGCGGGCGTGGAATCATCGAACCCGCAATTTTGCGCAATAGTTAGGTGCTGTAAACGCTGCCGTCGTCATATAAACATAGTTTCGAAGGTTGTCAGTAAAAATGTAAGCGTTATAACAGTAAAAGTGAACCTAACACCCACAGTCCGCATTGCCTATATATCCTCTCATTGGCAGGTTATAATTTACTACTAGTGGTAGGCACGCGGCTACGCCCGAGTCAAACTTAACCATAGCTTGGCATTATAAGGCTTGTTATCTACTGGAATGCAGTGCCCTAATAAATTGAGACATTTTTATGACTATTTATATGGAACATAAAAATTTATAAGAACTTTAAACTTTTAGATTTTGCGGACTCATTTTTATTCGGTTGTCAACAATACTTTTAAAAGCGTAACTGGAAAAACGAAATTAAAAATTGAAAATACAACGCAGTTGTTTTATAAGAGTAGTCTTGCATTTGTTGATTTCATTACTAATATTTGTTTACGTAATGGTCAAGTTGGTATAAATTGGAGGTAAATTTTAGCCTTTCGGGCCCATAAGGATGAATATCTATTTCAAGCGTATGTAATTATGTACGAATATATGTATTTATGAGGACTATTGTGACCGAAAGAACTCGATCAATTTTAAAGTATAAAGTCTTATAAGATTTGTACAAATTCTTCACAGAAGTGTTTAAGTAAACCAAATATCTGGACTTACGGTTTGTCAAATTAATTTTGACACGTACACTTACGCAAAGCTTTCAATGGACGATAACTTAATACGTTATTTCATAATATTAAACGTATGTTACGGATCTAATATCCCATGTAATTAGTGTGTGTTATGAAATGTTTCCCGCTTCTGTGTAATCACAGTGTATGGCTATGTGCTGGCTAATAATAATATGTTATTAGCGATGTACGACAGAGATCTGTATCTGGGTCCGTCTTTGAAGTTGGGTCAGTTTGCTTATAAGGTTGTTTGCATGATGTAATGGTACACTTTCTTTTAAGTAATTTTCATTTTTACTTTTTATTATTCGTGTGGATAACTTTTATAATAAGGTTTATATTCATTGCTATATTGATATATGAAATAAAAAGTATAAACACTTAAGTCATTTCTCTGACATAATTTAAGTAATTTTGTGAGAAAAAAATAAACTATTAATTTATTTTACAAATACATATTGATTGCTAAAATCCAATGGAATATGACAGCAATTTTTAGGGGCAACTTTTAAGAAGCTCATTTTCACTTTATAATTGAAAGAAGCCTACATAAACAAAGCCTGGAATATATATGTAATTATTAAAATAAGTTAGGATGTGGATTCCATTGAATAAATAGTATATTCAGCGCTTTAAACTGGCCTGGTCTTTGTGTTGTTTCCTAACATAAAACTAATTGAATTCATAAGACTCAGCCTTACATTCACAGGTCACGATGGAATAATAATTTGTACATAATATATTACTTTAATAACTGTACTATATACAATCTTAATAATTGTTATGAATGCAAATGTAGTAGTCTAGTACAAGTATGTTTGTTTATTGATAAAACTTTTACAGTTCGACTTGACATACCTACTAAAAGAAAGAAAAGAAAATTTAATTTAGTTTCGTTTTATTTAGTTTAAGTGGTATTAGTACCTATAAGGCATACTTGTTATTAAAACTTTAACCATTGCAAGAAAGGAACAGCAATAAAGGCTTACTTTATTTTTTATTTTTACAGCTCGACGACTTGATCGATTGACATTTGACATGAAATAGAACAAGTAATTTCATCAGGAAAATGTATGTTATTAACCAATAGAAAAATAACTTTTCGACGGAATAACTAGTCTAAAACATACGCGCGGGCAAAATCGCGGGCATATTTACTTTAAATAAACAATCATATATTTTACGATGGTTATAAAATAACTCGATATAATACAAATACTCGCTTCACATATAAAATCGTACGATTAAGCCGTTATTAATTTTGATAAGTTAATTATGCGTTCACCTTATTATTTCGAAGTCATAAACGGGTTTATGCGGTGTCTTAAACCTCTATTGTTTTAGTGTCGATAAATAATTGTGGATTGTTTTATTGTAATACAAGCCTGATGAAGGTGAAAGTTTTAACGTGTTGGTTGTGTTAACGTGTTACTATATGTTTTATGTTATACTGGTTGTGTTGCTCGGTTTTGTCTGTGAGTATTTAATGTTACGGGAGAGGCCGCGGACGAGCTGCGAAAACGATCCCGTAGCCTCTATTTTCCGTGCTGTGGCGGCCATCGCAGGAGGTTTTAGTGAGTACAATCTCACATAACCCGGCCTCCCCCCAAGAGTCGGATATCTATGAAAATTTACTCTGAATCAACAAAAAAAAAGAGAAAAAAGTATTTAATGTTGTTTAATGTACTTTATTTAGCATTTATTAAGTTTCAGCATATTTAAGTGCCGAAGACTAGACAATCAAAATAAGGGACACTTTTCAGTACATTTTTGATTTAATCAATCAACTTAGGTTTTACAGTTTTTCATACCTCCTTAAGTCGATTGTTCTACATTGTGATGGTAAAAAATAGCGTTTTAGTTACAAAGACGTTTGATTGCAAAAAATTTTAGATTGTTGACCTTTATATTTAATTTGCTTCTATAGGCTTCTATGGTCAATCGGTCCAAAAACTCGTAAATGAAATAACTCGTTTTATGTTTGTGCCTCTCAAATACGTTCTATATTATGTGTAAAGTAGGGTGTGTAAGTTATATTTTATTGGTTGAATAATAGTTACGAAACGCAGCTATTGGTGGAAAGTTTATCATAATTTATAGCACACCTCTCCGCTCCAATGAACGTCAAGGAGTATTAATGTCACAGATTTTTTCTCATTCCTTGTGACTGTGTTGAATGTAGTTGGGTTTGTTTTTGATCGATCTGGTATTGAAAATGCAGGCACTTACACAAGAAGTAATGTATTTAGTAGGATTTTTAAGAATTAAATTTTTTTAATTCATCAACTATGTAGGGTAAGTATCTCAAAATGTATTTTGTAGTAAGGCATGTAACACGTATTTTCCTATAAGAAAAGAGGAAAATAACAAAGCATGCAATAAAACATATTTTAATATGTGCGGTTTCGTATTTTTGTATTCGTTTATTATTACTGTACTTGGCGAACTTCCAATATTGCGGACCTAGGGCTGCTCTGTACACAATTATATCAGGATAGTATTATGAAATATTATGTTAAGACATATGAAGTTTTATTATTTAAGATACCTTAAAAGAAAATGTAAAAAAAGTATGGAATAAACGGTCTAACTTTTAATGTAGCAACCCTATGCGAGTCCATTGCAGTGGATAGTGTCTTTGGGCCAATTCCCGAGTTTTATGGCCCCCGAGCTAACGAACCGTTAATTCCTATCACTCGTTAAGGCTAGTGCAGATAGGTGCTCGTTATTTGCATAATTACCCGCAATCAATACACACTCGCATCGCCGGCAATTGGATTTAATCGTGTAGACTCGGGTTTTGTAGATACGCTGTATCGGCTACCTTTGCTACGAGTCTCCGGTTTGAAACAATATAAATCCAAAAGCTACAACGAAATAAATGTCCAATTTAACGCGATGAAATTGCAAATTATTGCGCCGGTGAAAACTGCATCAATGGGCATAACGTGTTCGTTTCGCATTCGTTTTCTTGTTATTATCGAAATTGTTTTTTTTAACGAGTAAAATTTCTAGCAGAATAGCGTAAACCTTGCGGTCAATTAGTCGTGCCGGCGTCGGCTCACTTGACGCTTTCTAATTCTAGTCTTTGAGACACCTCACAAAACTATTCGACCATAAACAATGATTTACGAAACACGCCACCGATCGAGCGCAATACGTAAGCGTTCACTCTGACATTTTTTTCATCAAAATTTCGCAATAACTTTTTCAGAATTATACAGTTTGTAATACGCCGCAGGAACGACAATCCGGGCGTATTAGGCGGAACGGCTTAGCGAAATCGAAATATAGCATAATAGACAACAAAGTTAGTTCGCGATCGATCGCCGGCGCCCCATATGCAACGCATCGAAATCGAAAGCGAGCAAACTTCGAAACTCGGCTCAACCCTTTCGCGCCCATAACACGACTTGTCAAAGTTCACCCCGTTCATTCAGACAAAAGTTGACGCACCCTCTCTCTCCCTCTCAGGGTCACGCACATGTGTTGTTGTGTCTCGCTCGCCTCACATGCGTAATCCTTTGCAACCCGACCAGGGGAAGAGTCCCCGGCGTGGGCGGAAGGGTTCGCGGCGGGATGACATGCCACGGGGTCGGGTTATACGCACATTGCACGTGACGTGGATAGGTCGGGAAGGGGTTCTCATTCATGGGTCACACACGGGGCGCGGGCGGGCGACGCGTCGCTCGTGTGGGAGTCGCCGCGTGTTGTCTATGGTCAGGCCGCGCGTGCTCGACGTTTATTTTGCAACCAGATTTACAACTATAACTGTAAATTAACTTTATCGAGCGGACCCGAATCTAGGTCGTATGGAATCAGCATTAATTATCGCTCTAATCTTAGGGCCGATGTCGACTCCGCGTACAATAGATCACATGATAGATAGCGGTGCACGCCAAGGACGCGAAAGTAATAAAGCGGGACGAATGCTGCGACTGTCTTAGAATATGCAGCGAACTGGGTTAATCTATTGTCTCTGAGAAATACATAGAAATCGATGTGGGGAATAATTAAATAAAGAAGTCTAGGTCGCCGCCGAGGTGCCTATCCTTGCATTGTTCTGTTCGAAGTGATCGCGTGTCCAGTGTAAGTCCTCATTACATAAATCACGGAGGGTGGGTACACCGATGATCACTCATGAAGGAGACCTGCCATTTATCAGACCCGTCCACCTTGACTGGTCGATCGCGAGAAAAAAACCAAGCATCTATGTGCACGGCAGATTTAATAATCGATTTCGTGATTACATTCGAATAAAAACCTTTTCTCGATTCGGTATCGATAGCCGATTGCAGTCATATACGGTATTTTGCAATTAAAACGTCCACTTTGACAGAACATAAAATGCTTTTTTGTCAATCGTGAAATGTATCGCTCGTTTTTAGTTCTCTTGGTGATAATATAAAAAATATAATGATTTGTGCCTAAAGGATTCCGTATTCGAATTTATTAGTATAACTTTTGAATCGTAATTTAAATGTCTGCTTTTAAATACAGATTCAATATTATTATTGACACTTATATTTCTGTCAACAAATTTTTTTTAATGCGAGTACCAACTTAGCAGCTACTTGTCAAGAAATCTGTAATCTGATATCTTAATTTATCTTGGTACAATCAACTAAGAATTTAAGTTAAAGATGAAATTAATTTTATCTTTACTTTACTACGTTTATATCATTTGTCATTTTATGGTATCATTTCAATAAATTCAGTATGATAAACATTTTCATAATATAGTCAAATTATTTTTCATGCTGGATGCTTTTTTTTGGTCATTTTTTATTCTTATTAAAAATGTCGATGACCCATAACAAGATTTAGCAGAAGTTTTAGTTCCAAGGAACGCAAGTCCGAATTGTTGTCCGTTTTATTGAAGAAGTGATTTATAATAGGGTAATAATTTTACCTTTGCACTGAGTGACTCGTTAATGTTACATTTCAAAGAGAAACTGGTACGACTCGTTCATTATTAATCTTTCTCTTAAAACAGTAATTGTCAGCTTATTTCATTGCTTTCTTAATAACAATACTTACATGGCTTTTGAATTAAAGTTCCCAATTGGTTGTAATAGGGTTGTCAAACGGATGGTCTTTATTTATTACCGATAACATCCAAAAACGATTAATTTAACGATTTTTACTGTTAATGTAAACAAATAAATGTATTTCCAGTTTTATTTCTTTAATTTGATTTAATTTTATTTTGTTACTGTTATTAGAAATTTAGCGTAATTAGAGAAAAATCTGTTAGAGTAATATTTTACGTGCTGGTCTAACTCGATGACACTTAACATATTAATATTCAGTTCCATGGTAACTCTTCTGGACGTTAAATCACCACTTATAAAGCGAATGAATAATTTTATTAGGACAGATTTTTATCACCATTACATTTAACTTGAAAAAAATTTTATCAAATTTACATTAATGACCAATGCAGTCTTTATAGAAATACTAATAATAAAAGAGTTGAAGTCACAGTCGAAAAAAATGCAGACAAATATTAATTTAAAATATGTATATTTTATCGCAACATTAAAAAATGTATTACTTTTTAAACTAAATAATTAACCAATTAAACATTAAGAACGATAATTAACAAAATAATGAATTAATTGCAGTGCCTAATTATCATGAATAAAAAAGGTAATTTAAAACAATCAATTATACAAACATAATGAATGCGCGGTAGCCCTGTCCAACAAGATCACATTAGTACAATCACACACGCAAGCCTGGGAGAATGCTTACAAATGAATTGCGGGTAACGTGTTAATTTTTATTCAACCAATTTCGTTCTGAGCTTTCGTAATGTGTTTTCGTTACCATAGATATTACCCATCCCGTGTGATCCATTGTCTCTGGCGGACGAAAGAGGTCGAACAATTGTCTATGCCCTACAAAGAAAGGAGGTTTAATATCTGACATCTAATTTTTTTTCCGATGCTCGATTTATACCCATTGAGCCCACGACGTTCACACTCGGAATTGGCCATTGTTGAAAAACTGCTGACTTCTTATTATTTTCATCCGGCTATCGATTTTGACGAAATTGATTGCTGATTTAATTTCGGCGGTTTTTTTATTTTGATTTTTTTAATTTTATGCAATGATAGATTGTGGATATTGAATTCGTTTAAATTAATTTGGTCAATATAATAATATCGGATTTCTATGAAGTTTATTAATTTTTATTAAACCGTCTCGGTTATTAGTACTTTCTATACTTACGATGGGTTTTAAAACAGTAATTATTGACCAAACTTTTGCATAGGTCTTACTTACAATATATATTAATTTTTTAAAACGATTGCTAAGAACATAAATATGAAATTCATGTATTTTATATGTAACTATCTTATAAGTTTAAATCTATTGTTTGGTACATTATGTTTAAGAAATATATCCTTAATATTAAACTGTGTAAGTAGATATACAAACTTATGCCGAATGAAATCATCCATCAATTATATAGGCAAAAAAATTTATATATTTTTTTAATTTTACCATTCACGTAACCAAATACCAATAACAAAGGGAAACAACAATTGAGCATATAGCTCTTGATGTGGGGAATAGGGAAAAAACTATACCGCAGATATAGTCTGTGGTCACAAGCAATCCCTGACTTCCGTTACGTATGTAATCTATCATGTGAAATAAGAACTAAAACGACTGCGGTCCGCGAGAATCGATTTAAGATCGAATAAGTGCCAACAATGATACGAATAAATAAAAATCGATACGGTCATTATTCTTTACAGATACTCGATTACTTTCTCCGTAAAGTAAACAAATTGGCACATTTCGATGTGTGAAATTAGTAACTGTATTTAAGATTAAAAACTTAAACTGATTTCCTTTTGAATGTCGCTTGTTAAATATAATACTGTGAACAATGTTTATTGCGCTCGTTTTTTATAATGTTTTTATATGTACTTTCTATTTAAGGATGTGAAATTAGACTGTCAGTATTAAGTGGTTTTTAACAATTGTTGTTATAAATGTGTTTCTTTTTAGTGTCGAATTAGTTGTCATTGCTTTGTTAGTAATGATTTATATTTGGTAGATGTTTTAAGTATTTTAGCGAATATTAATAATGCACTTTATACTTAATTAACTTATGCACGTCAGTCAGGGATGCGTAAAAAACTTATGATGTATTGATTTAGTGCTACATAGTATTAGTAATCAAATCGTCTACAATGTTTAACAAATAATTAAAACAAATTAATTGTAATTGACTACGTTTTGTAATTCAACTTTAATAAAACTCTTATCTTTTGTATCTTAATGTTTCCGATTAAGAAGGCTTTCTTGTGTCTATTTTTTCTACAAAACTTTTATTGTTTACACACTTTTCCGTTGTTTATCTAAAAACGTTTTAAAAATTGAATTTAATTTGTGTCACTATTTCGCAATAATCAAACGGATAATCAACGGTACAAAAAATGTTAAATTAACATTACGTATTAGGCCCGTACTTGTACCAATTTCGTGTGGTCATTCTTATCACACATTACGTCATAATGAAATAGAGAGTGACGCGTAATTGCACATTAACTGCCTTTTGTTATGACAATACGCATTACATTGTAATTACTGTTTCATTAACAAAAAATATATAACATGTCGCAATACCAAACACAGGCTAGGGTTGTCTATCAGTGAATATCAATTATATTACTTTTAAAAAATCTAAAAAGGGAAAAAGGGGCTGTGTTCACGTTTGTGTGAGCCAAATATATTTATCATAAAAATTTTAATATTTTTATGCATGTTGAGAGTGTGTATTTTTTAAAAAGGCATATGAAGAAGTGCTGCATAAATACATTGGACTGGGAAAATCTGGTCGCCGATCGTTCAAGATGGAGGACTTTGGTAAAAAGAAAAGTCTGAAACTAAACGGCGTTCAGAGTTAGATTCCAAGCGAGACAAACTAAAAGTACGACCACCTGCGGCAATTAGTTATAATTTTATCAACAGTGTGCTCACACGCCCGCAGTGTGCGAGAATCTTCACAAAGAAAATTGGCTTCATAAGCCACTTTCGAGCACATCAACGGCAATTAAGGAGTTGAAGCAGTCGCCGTGCCCGAACACGGTCGGGACATCATCATCATTTTTTAAGATCATACATATCCATATGCATATCTTATTAGTCATCTGTATTAACGCTACGCTTATTTATCATAACTTATTAAATAAAGATACCTACTTATTATTGCAACACAAAACACTACAAATACCATAAATTCTCTCTTTATACTCTTTATACATCAAAAGTCTGGAAAACAATATAACAAAAAAACGATGAAAAAAAAAATAAAGGAAAAATGTAACAGTTAGCGTCACCCCTAACCATACATAGCGTTGAAAGTATTGATATTGAGGCGAGGCATTATAAAAAATCTTTAGATTGATTCCAAATTGCTGTTTACGTGTGTGGTTCGCCACAAATGTGATTTCCTCCGGCGCTACTGACTCACGTCACTGACTCACATGATGTGAGTTGTGTTTGTTAGCGAATTACTAGGAATATCTTAATGACATGGACCGAATTCTCGGTACAATTACATACGTGATTACGACCTATGAATTGAATTAATTGTCATATACTATTTCTGTACGGAGATTTGCTTTTGAATGAGTATTACTTAATGATTCTTCGTTTTCATTAACAAAAACCTTTGTCAAAGGGGTTAGTCATTTTAATTATAACTTATACGTGTGGTTTTGGACGTATTTTCGGAACGAATCTGTGGTTTCCCGCGCAATGTTCTGCCTCCTCGAAACTTTGATCGCAGCGCACGTAATCTGATTTCGATTTCTTAGTCCGCTTTTTGTGACCGTAAAAAAGTAAAGGTCTCGCTCTCTTCTCCCCCTTTGTTATACACCACATCTGAAATAAACTTTATGAAGATTATAAGTTATATGGTTACATTCCGTTTCACAAAATGATGTCTCTTGATCATGTTTAACAGTTATAATTGTAATGCTTCCTTATAAGACCTGCATCGTAGCACTAATTTCATCTACAATCATCTTCATTGCTGTAATTAAATAACGAATAAGGAAAGAACTTTAGTGTTCAATTTTGAAATTGCGCTGTTGAGTTAAATAAAATGGGTTTAAAATCCTAATGTACCTTTATAATTATTGCATCATTAAACTCTGTGACGAGACTCGGCTGTTAAGAGTAAAACGTAAGAAGCGAGGTCTGAACAATAGAAAGAGTCTCTAGACGCCACAAGACTTATTAAAAAACATACTTATTAAACGCAAGCATAAAACAGTTTTTATCGCCCGAGCTCTTGTCACTGTTCTGCAGTGCGGCGTTTTTGTCAAAATCATTTAGTCGCTTCTTAGAATTGCTCGGTGAGCATCGAGCGATCGTTTAGAGCTAGCTCGGACGATTGAAGAACAAAAAAACGCCGTTCAGCGTTGACCGATTTCATGTGTCGATGGCACTTTTCGGTAGCGCTTTTCATGTGCACGGATTTTAATTGCTTTCTAAAGTCCATTCGTCGCTCGATTCCCATGACGGCCGCTGTGAAATCGACTAGCACACGTAGATGCATGACATGTAGTTTTTTCGTTGCGTTTTTTACGTTTATCGAAGAGAGAGATCTGGCCGGCCGGTCATTGTGCCGACGGGCTCCGCGACCGCGCTTCGGAAAGCACACGGGCTCGTGATCTTATTTTTCGTCCCATTCACGGGACGCTCATTCAAATTTAACGGGCGAAATCGATTCGGAGCGTCGCGCGACGACGACACATCGCTACCGGTGACGGAGGCGAGGTAATAACCGAGTGAAAGGGAACGCACCGCGGCCGTATTAAGGATGAATGGATTATGGAATATTAATTACTCCGAGGCGCGGAGCTCGCAGCGGGCAGATACGATCATACGTGCACATCAATCTCGCTCCGGATTGTGCGTCGGCACCTCTTTATCGTCGACAAAAAATCGGGTTTCACATGGTCACGGGCAGACAATAGCCGGGTGAGCTTCTCGCCGGTTATTAAATTCGTATAAAATTAAATATAATGTGTGATTCTAGTTCCGGTTGCGTGATGGGAATGTCGGTTAACTGTTCTTTATGGGATCCGTCGGAACAAATGCGGCGGCGGTGATGTCGTAAATTGGCATTTGTTTACATAAACCGGTGCGTCTGTCAGTCTCGTCGATCTTAAATCGCTCAGCCGGTCCATATTGAAATTGATATTTAGGTTGCTTTCAATGCGGAGATATTATTGATCGCCGGGGGCCGTCGTAAAGTGCATGACTTATGGCGGGAAGGGCCACGCGGCGGCGCACGCGCACATTTTCATGCAATTAACCGGGAGCCTCGGCCGGAGTTCGGTTACGATCGTCACCTATCATTACACTCGAGATAATATTCGTTTAAACGCCACATTCTCACATTTCGGATTCAAAACGCGTAAGCGAAATATAATGCTGGTTGACAATAGGCGTTATTTCCGTAATTGTCGTAGCTATGAGACCGTCGTGCATATTTTGTTCGACTGTAATGATCTTTGGCATTAAACCTTCGCTGGGCATTACGGAGGTTACATTTAGGTAAATAGAAAGCTTTTGATTATACGAATTCTCGTAGGATTAGTATAATCAGAAGCTTGTTCAGTATCGTTATGATAGTTTTTGTACAAAAATATCAATTTCATTGTTTTATGTTAAAAATAATAGATTTGTTTGAAGATGTATCAGAACTAAAAAACTTAAGAAGTATTACTTAATAACAAACTTTATTTAATTGATTCAATATTTGTAGCAGTCTAATTTTTGGTACCAAACTGAGCAGTACCAATTTTTTTCTGATAAAGAATGGAGAAACGATAAAGTCTTTAAGAGTGGGTCCACTAGTCGATAAATAATGCATTCCCACCCAATGAAATAGCATTTAACACCAAGAGATGAGAAGGAAAGGTACCTGCATCAAAATATGTAACATTTAACTGCTCATGTCGTTTCTAATCAAAACTTCATCTTTTTTATTTAATTATTCATTATCTTAAACCTTTAATGTTGACAACTGAAAAGTTATTCCATTAAAAAATAAACAAATACATAAAAATTAATACACAGCTTTGATACCTATCCAGTGTTAATATATTACATGTCTTAAATCCTTAGCGTTCTCCCCTTTCACAAGTCACCTGTTAAATAAATAGCCAGCCAGTTCTGTTCACAATAAATTATGGTAACACTACCGTAATGCGAAACGCCTACAGCTTCCTATGTGTAGACCTATTTATGTCACGTTATCTGCGATACCGCGACGATTGATATCGGCGTTACGTTCCTACATCTTGTACCGATGTGGAATCAATTTGATTGGACGGTTTGTTTTATCTCCTTCGGGTGTGTACTAGTTGTGCGTTTTTATGTTGATGTAGACGTTTTATGTTATGGAATTATTTTTTATGTTTTTTATGAAGCTTTCCTGAAGGAATTGCTGTCAAATGTTTTTTTTTTTATGTTTCTTGTCGTATTTAAAATAGTGGTACAATTTTATTTAAATAGATGAGTAAAATAGAACTGTTTGTCTTCATACCGAGTATCGACGTCAAAAAAAGTTCAGATTAAACTGAAAATAATCCTGTGATTAATTGATGTGATTATTGTGTCAGTTTTTTTGAGCATATTGTTGGTAAACACATCAGCTTTCCTAAACCGAAAAGTAAACGTACCCTTTAATAGGTAAATAAGAAAGTGCTTTACTGTTAGCATCAAATCATTTTATAATTTGCGTCGAAAACAAAAACTTTTAAAAATTAAAATATTTCTTTTCTTTTTTTTGCTTCAAGGTTTATTGATTTGGGTTCTAGCGTTTTAGCCACTAGTTATATCGCAATTTAAGTATCCATCATGTCGTTTGTGCTAAGTGTTGCCGCCTAAAATTAAATAGTGTGAATATTTATGTTATATTATAAAGAAGATTGCAATCGCATGAGAACGATTCTATCAGTTAATCATACAATCATACAATAATTGATCTATAATGAGTTACCATTTAATCTTCACTCCTAATAAGGAAAACCTATATATGACATAATGCTCTATATTATTATTGCTACTGTTATTAATTTTACTGTTATCTTTATGTAATTAATCTTTTGTGATGGCTTAAAAATGTATTTTTATTGCACTGTCTATTTTATTCTATTTGGGTTGGAAATAAAAAATTGCTAAACGAAGAAGAGCAAATGGCAAGAAAAAAGTAATTGTTAATTATTTTATTATCAATCAATGCAAAATAAAAATATTTAATTATGAAAATAGTTTTATTATGATAATTACTAAAGCTTTAAAAAAAAAACACTTAGTTTTAATTCATTAAACATCTCGTGTTTTATTCTTTTACGATTGTAATCAATAAAATAAATGAATAATAATAACTTTTATTTATAATATTAATTTTAATTTAATGTCAGATATAACGTTATGAATCTCAGTGACAGATAACGCCACACTTCCAAGTGCGCCTGTCGAAGCGCCGCAAAAACAGAACATGTTTACAATACAATGGCTGAGCGGTAATTAACGCAAGCACGATATGTATGCATTCATTAATAACATGATAATGTTGTGTGTTCTTTTTTTAAACGCCATTCTGTTACGTCATTCGTATAAGGAACCGTTGCTCGGTTGTTTTGGTTTTTTTATTTTTATTTTGTCAGTTACAGGGTTTTCTTTTGCAATAGTAATTGGACAACAGTCAACAGCTGGTAATGATGCTGTTTTGTATTCTTATAAGGTAAATATTTTCTATGTCGATACATTAATAATTTATAAAACGTATCTAATAAAAAACCTAACAATAAAACAAAAAATAAACCTTCATAACAAACCTTTTTTTGTTGTGTAGTAAGTATAAAAAATGAAACACTATGACTATTAAATATATCCTTGTTGCAAAGTAACAATAGATTATGAATATTTCATTAATTAATTATGTACTTATTCGTTACAGTAGGTATTATCTGAAATACAGGATTAAATTAAAACTTTAATATTTTCATTGTTAAAATGATGAATAATAAAGCAATCTAATATGTAAATTAAAATATGAATGAAAAATAACACGAGTCAAAGGTAATCTATTATATACAGCGTGTTCTAAAAACTGTGTCCTTCCTTAAAGGCATGTATACATATAAGTATAAGCTTATTATTAAAAATAGTATAACTTAAAAAATATCAAGCAGATGCCAGTTACAGTGCATAGTCTAAATAAGTCTTAAATCGACATTATTTGAAAAAACGTTTCAAACAGCTGACACATAAATAACCAGCTTACCTTAACCCTTTAAATGCCGACTTAAAATTTACTTTAATTACTATTTTTTTTAAATCTGCTAAAAAGTGTTCCCGAATAGTGTGATACATACTATTTACTTCTATTTGTTTTTATGTCTTATTCTTGTTATTCCGAAATATTATGATACATATTCTTTAGGAACATTTTTATGTTTTTTTGTTTCGTAAATAACTTAAGGATAATCTTTTATATGGTTGTAATATGAGTAATTTAAGTAATAGTTCATAAAATGAAATATGCTATGTT
>DVXP01000332.1:0-22395 GCA_018235645.1 Junonia grisea | reverse complement strand
AATCCAGCGGTGCTAGCCAGGGTTTGAACCCACGACCTTTGGTAAAGATCCACGTGTTCGCACCACTAGGCCATCTCGGCTCTCGTGAAAATAATTTAAACTAAATACTTTGCGTATTTTTACTTACGTTAGACGTACAATTTTTCATGTTGTATCACATATGACGTCATATAGGTACAAATCCAATATGGACACAATTTACATAATATTGATGATATTGTTAATTGTTTAGACAAACTGGGATTTTCTCATTCCCTCATTCAATTGAGTTTTTTGTATGAATAATATTGTGCAATGTTAAAATCTAATGTTAGTAATGGCTAGCATGGTGTGAATATGTAATGAGGAGAGACGAATGCCATGTGACAAGAAGAGTGTTAGATATGAATGTGAAGGGATGTGGGTTGGGGTAGACCAAAAAATATGGATGGATTGTGTGAAAGATAACATGAGCAAGAAAGGAGTGACTGTTAAGACGGCAGCTAAGGGGATGGTGGAGAAGGACATGTTGTGCTAGATAAAGTGGGACCAAGATAAGAAGAAGAAGAATGTTATTTAAGTTGTAGTAGGTAAAATGTTTCTTTCTGCATGTGCAGGAAATCTTATGTCTCGGAAATTGTTGGACAGCTTTGGATGAAAAATTTTGTGTCGACTTAATTAAGATTTCGCTTTCGAACGTCTGATACCTTATTACAAACAACGATTTTTCTTAATAATTTAAAGCGTTAAAGCCTTTATTAGTTACACAACAATAGTTCATAAACCTCAGGTTTCGACATAAAATTAATATCGATAAAACTGAAACACTATATCAATGTAACTTAATAAGGTCAGAGAACTAAACATCCTTATAAAATAAGATGTAGGGTTCCGTTTCCAGAAGGGTGTCTGTCCGTCCGTTTGTCTGTGGTGGTGGTTTTTTATACAAAATATACATCCATGAGCTCAAAGGTTATGGGCACCTTCGTTTTTCCATTCTTCACAATTTTTATTATTCTATGCGTACCAATTTAACCTTTAATCATCAAGAACTTAGAACTTCTGTCTGTGGTGGTGTTCCGTAGGTTTGGATGTATGAGACCATCATTCATCATAGTCGTCATAGTCTAGAAAGAAATTTAGGTCATTTTCCCTCCAAGCCCTGCCCGGGGCGGAATAAATAGGGCATTTCCTTCGGTCGTGGGTGCGTGAAATGGTGGTCTCATGCATCCGTTTCATACGGCCGAGAGGAGGACGGCAGTTCGGTTATGACCACGGACTGCTGGTGTATACACCAGCGAGGGGTGTGGGGAGGGCGAGACCATTCTTCACCTTCCTGAGACGAGCTCCGCCGGCCACCAATGGAGTAACGCTCAGGACCAGTCTGGTCTGGGTTGTTTGTCCTTGTGAGTCTCGCCATCAGAAAGCACAAAAAGCTGTCGGTCTCGGTTGTTATCACAATTACGTGATAACGAGCGTCATTTATATTTAGTAGCTGGCTTGCTCTTGGAGCAGTTGAGGTCAAACAGAAATCCCTGTGTTCATCTATCAAAACCTAGTCTTAAATTATTACTGGAGTACTATTAGGAAGCTGATAACAGTACCTAAGCGACATGTTACGGAACCACTGTGTGGCTGACTAAAGTTTTACCGGTTTTTGATTTAACAGATTAAAAATCAAATAACTCTTGCGATATTTAATTAATAATGCATTGAGGTCCTTATCGTCCATCTTGTATTGAAAGTTCTGAGGGTCATCAGTTTAAGACAATGTGACACAATTTTTAAATGTTTGTATTTTCATGGGGAGATAGAGCAAAAGAGGTCAAGGGTCGTTTATTTGTTTTAGTGGGTTTAATGTGATTATAACATATTTAATATAAAACAGCTAATTAATTAGAAAATATATACATATAAATAGAATTAAAATGTCTGTTTGTAATGTCTAAACAAATATTTTTACTACAAATATAAATATATTGTTCCGGGTAATCTCCGAAACGGCTGGACCGATTTTGTCGAGACGTTTACTGTAGTATAGCTGATGTTACAATTAATTTATACAATACTAGCCGACCGCCGCGGATTCGCACGGGTATTCCTGTTTTAAAAATTTAATAAAGCCTACGTTTATCAGAGAGTGTAGCTTCCATACAGTGAAAAAAAATTTAAATCGGTCTTATAGTCGTCAAATTCATTTCAAACAAGTAAACATTCTCTTACCTCTTTATAACGTTAGTGTTGTATAAATCTAAGCAGTCCAAACATTAGACAATAATCGGAAACTTCTAGAACCGAACCGGTACACTTACATATAACGCTCGCACGCTCGACAATCAACAATAAAAAATTGCCATTTCGCAACCAATGCAACCCTGACGTCGGCTGATGACACACAACCTAAAAAACAACAAATGTATTGTCTTTTACACATCCTTCGGTTTATGAGAGATTTTTGTTTTTATTAAATTGTTAAAGACAGTCATGGGACAATATTGTCTTTGTGTTGGGGGCGGGACAATTGGTATTGTCCTTAATGACTTACTATTTCGTTCTTGGATTTCCTAATAAAAGGTATCACATTAGATGAAATAGTTATAATTCTAATAGATTTCAAATATTATATTTAGAAAAAGCTATTAGAAACGCATAATATTTGCTTTGCAATGTCTTCCTATTTGAAATATGTACATATTGTACTGATTTTTATTCATTTCCTTGCTTGCTGATTTTTTCGTCGAAATTTTAAACTTTCATTCCAAGCCTTGTTTGCCTTTGCCAGACTTTTAAGTCGAATTTCGAACGAATAATATTATTGCCAAAATTTTATGATAATCAAATGCCAAATTTTTATCAAATACATTCATTAGCTTCAGTTGTGTGTTATTAGATCAGTCAGTCAAGGTTATTTTATAGATATAGATCAGGTTGTAGACAATTGAATTAATTAAATGTTATTGTTTAAAAAGTTATTTATTATAAAAATAATAATAAAATTTATAAAGTCGTATCAGATTGACAAACTAAACCTTGTAAAAGAGCCCTTAAATCATGCTAAGAGCCAAAAAACGAAGATCGTAATAAATTTCCCATTACACTCTTTCTATAATTATAAAAAATTGAAAAATTTCAAAAATATCCTTAACCAAAAAATACGTCCAAAATACAACAACAGTAATGATACCTTTTATTGACAAGGAAAAATGTATTGTCCCGTGTGAACAGGGCATGAAAAAAAATATACGCCATCTTGCCTGTCACTCCCCGCCCGTTGGCCACGAATAAAACGGCGCGAAAATCAAATTCAGAACTCAGTCGTTCGCGCGAACGCATCCGAAGTCAACGGTTACGGGGCGATTGGGTTTTTTATTCTTTTTAAAAACATCAAAAAGGTGTGCAAGATGAAGTACCTAGTTGTTTTAGCTGTTTTCGCGTTCGCGTTCGCCGCTGAAGAGAAAGAGGGAGAACGCCCGAAGACTTTCAAGCGTCTGATTCCCGCTGACGTTTTGAGAGGTCAGTGCCTTTTGCGATTATTCGAATTTTTTTAATTTAAAAAATGCGAATTTAATCTCTGATTTTGAGTTAATTGGTTGTAATTTTTATTTTGTAGTGCGTTGGGTACTTTTGTGGATGATGATTATTATTATAGTGGTAAAAGTTAAGTGTTTGTTAGGACAGAATAATTTTGAAAATGATACTATATTAAAATATAATTGAGCATTTAATTGCACTTAACTAAATAAAAATTCCTATCAGATTAAATTAATAAAAAAATATTTTCTAACAACAATAATTTCATATAATTAAGAGCTTAATAAAATACAAAATTGATCGTAATATTGCGGCATTAGACATCAACGCGTTTACATTACACAAGAATTTACTTCGCAGACATTAAATAAAGAAATAATTATGTAGAATAAAACAAGTATATAATCATAGATTTTTATGAATGTATATTCATCTTTGAATAATAATTTAAGTAGTCGTGACTTAATCTATGTACATAATATAAAAAAATAGAAAATATATAATAAAAATAAATACATATCTATATGGAACCCAGATAGGTATCGATGTCACTACAATGAGGCAAGGTGCCCAAAACACCGGCGGCAAAACGATTTTTATTGATTTTAATTTAAATTTCATTATAATAAAGTTTCCATGAGGAAGCATTAATAGTACAAAGGATGAAGAAGCAAGGATTTCTGGCGATATATGATTTTTTAATTTTTTAATTTATCATAATATAATATTGTGTTTATTATTATATTGCATTGATTTAAAATTTTTATTCTGAAATGCTTATTTTTTAAATTAAAAGTCAATAGTTAATTCCTATATCATAAATATAAAATTCATATTTTAATAAAGTAAATAAGTCTAAATAGAAACTGTACAAATAAAAAAAATATCATTTCCTTTGCAATTTCCGTGTAAGTCCTAAGTAGAAATACAGTATACTTTTAATTCATGTTAAAAAATCGTGTATTTTTTAACTTTAACAATTTATTTTAATTGAAAACGGAAACATAGTAACTCTATAAATAAATTGATTTTTTTATAAATTTATGATTTACGACTATTTTTAATAAGTTTTATTTAAAAGGTATCGCTAATTTTCTCATAGCAACTAAAAACCTACTTTATTAATAAATTAATAATATATCTTGTTTCCAATTAATTTTTGGTACATATTAATAGCATTTTGATAAGGAATAGTCACAATTAAGTAACCTTGACCTTGGCAATCAAAAATGACATATGGAAACCAGATTACTCGAATATTAAGACACGAAATTATATTTAATGAAATATTTCAAGATTTTTTTTTATTGTACTTTTTAGAATTTGTGATAAAATTTTATATATTTTTTGTTTCAAATTTATAATTTGGTTGGCCTCCCTGTAAAAATGAATGTCTATAACAATATGTAATGTTAGATATTGTTGATCGCTTAAAGTGTGCTCTTAAAGCCATGGAGCCAATTTAACTTTAATTTAATTTAACTTAACGTTTAATTAAAATTGGCTAAGCTTTTTAAAATATAATTAAGTATAAGGACATTTTATAACAGCAATAAGGTTTTTGGATTTTTTAAAATATTTCGTCAAATAACTTATGTTATACCTACGTAATAAAAATACTAGGACACACATATAAACACATATATGGAAGAAATTTTAAAGTGAACATTCTAATTAAAGTGGACAAGATTCCTACCTTTCTCAAATTATAATTAGTTTCCTCTATTACCACACATCCTATTGCGAAGTCTAGCTTAGAACTAGTTCTTATTTCAGTCTAGATAGATCTAAACATATTTAATTATCAACTTTAGACCGCAGCTACGCCCGCGTGGATGTTGTTTATCGCTCTGACTAAGAAAAGCTTTTACTTCGAGAACACAACATTTTTCTGTTATGAAAAAATCTTATGATTTAAACTGGGCATCTGATTTGTTATTTGTAAAATTTTTTAGCAATCGGTGCAGTGGTTATGGCGTGAAAGTTGAATAAACAAAAAACAAAATCAACTTCCCATTATATAGAGTAGACATTTTTGTGTAAGTTTTATTTATATTTAAATATTTATACGTGAAAATAAAGGTATTATTAGAGATAGTCCAGAAGGGAATAATAATACAACTGTTCATTATACACATCTCTATTCCAGTTCTCCATACAATATTCATCCCTATATCGCTATGTCCTCTGTCTTGACATCAACAACCGTCACTAGGCAACCACCTAATCGTGTACCTATTCCAAATAGTTCCGCTAACAGTATGTATAAATAGTTAAAAACATATTTCATATAATATCATTATAGTAAGTTTTCATAATAAACTATACTTGAGCCGAGATGGCCTAGTGGTGCGAAAACGTGGATCTTAACCAAAGGTTACGGGTACAAACCCTGGCTTGTACCGCTGGATTTTCAAGTGCTAAAGTGTTTAAATTCATCTCGAGCTCGGCGGTGAAGGAAAACATCGCGATGAAACCTGCATGTGCCTGAAGAAATTCTGACACATGTATATACACAAATCCACAGTGGAGCAGCGTGGTGGATTAAGCTCCATACCTTCTCCCTAATAGGAGAAGAGGCCTATGTCCAGCAGTGGGATATGTACAGGCTGTGTTACGTTTTTTTAAAGTCTTCATAATGATCTGAACAAATTAAATATAAAAAATAATTTCACGAAATTCGCATTTAGTATGCCTAGACTAGTTATAGTATACTACTATATAGTGTATTACTATGTTGTAACTATTGCAAGGATATGTGAAATCAAACGTGTCTTGTAAGTTTGGAAATCGTTCGCAATCGTTACAGATTTGGGTTACGATAAAAAAATATTCGTGTATGCTACGACTTACAGTCCGATTTTTTTTAATTGACCAAGAACTAAAACTTTCGGTGATGTCTTTTTTACATTTACACTAATATTATAAAGAGTACAAATTTGATTGTTTGTTTGTTTGAATGGAAGAGGCTCCGAAACTATTTGACCGATTTGAAAAATTCTTTCACTGCTGGGAAGGCACATTGTCTCCGGTGAACATAGGCTATATAAAATTTTAAAACAAAGTTAGGAATACCCATTCGAAGCTGGTGTGGTGTGCTAGTATTTTATATTTTACCTTCGGTAAAATAAGTTGGTACAATTTATAGTAGGTAACGCATGAGAGTAAGTGTTGTTTGTAATAAGTTTGAGTATTCTATTTTCTTGTACAAAAATGGCGATTAAAGTTTAAAAGAAAAAAACTTCAAACCCGAACGCGTTCGAATCGAATTTATTGTTTACGGAAATCTATATTTATACCCATAAAATATAAAAACTTTTTCGTCACTTTTTGTCACATGACTCACATTATTTTTTATGTCACCGTAATTAAAAAAGAAAAAAGGTTCCTGTTGGCCTTTAATGTAAAAGGTTTGACTCAATGTGAGTGGACGAATTAAACCTTGGATCTTTCTAGAACTAATTCTTGAGTAAATGTTTAAATTATAATGTACTATTGAAATATGGTAACTTGACCTATTAGGAACGTTCAATTTGGTATAATTCGGAGATCTAGTTATATTTGTTAATTGGGACACCCATATATGTTTCTACTTATTCGCGTGTTGTAAATTTCACGTAATTGAACTATATTTTCTGATATAATAGTTATGTAGACATATTTCGTAATTGTAATCTATGATTAATTACCCAATGAACACGAAAACAGTGTAACAATGTAAACATTTTTTAATTTATATTGGGCTGTATGTCAAGTTCTTCAGCCATAAAAAAAATAAATAAAATTACAAATATCTAATGCCAATTTTTATTTTTTTTCCTGTAGTAACAAAATTGTTACACGATTAAAAAAAAATAACACAAATAGGTAGTTCATTCCGTGACCGAATGGAAAGTGAATGATGAATGATTTTTCGCGCGTTTTTTTAATGACAGGCGATTGTATAATTTGACGTGTGCATGCAAGGATCGTTTTTTTTTTTTGTTATAATTAATTAACCAAATTATGGATCATTGCATTAATTTAAATGCTAACGATTAAACAAAATATATTTTTTTTATTTAGAGAATATATGTTTTTTCTATTTTGATTGTATTTTCTTAATTCTAATCTTTGGTCATTTTGAACCGGTTTCAAGATTATTTCTTTGAATTGACTGAAGATTTAATCCACTTTGTCGTTATTTTTAACCGATTTCGATTAGATTTTTTTTCATTGATTAATTGATTGAAGGTTAAATAATTTAAAATTTATAGAAAATATTTTCACTGAAGGGTGAAAAATTTGGGTTATAAGAGTTTTATTGAATGTTTAATTAATGCACATTGTTTCGTGCATGGTCATGGCCAATATTATAGCTGAAAGCTTGTTTTATATTTTTCTACAAAACAATTTTTCTTAAATAACGCAATTTCTATAATTATATCTAAGCTTATATACGATTTTTTTTTCTTTTTTTACGTAATCATATTACATATTCAAGAGACAGTATTTAAATAACTGCTCGAGTTTCTAACCAGTTTTAAATGACATTTCGATGAGAAAAGATTTATTGTATTATCATTCAAAGGTCAAGATAATTATGTAAAATAATACAAATATTAAAAATTCGTTATTTCTTTGGACCTAAGCTCAATATTGATCTTCACGTAACATGTAGGTACAGGTTAGAGATACAGATACATTGTTAGAGAAACTTTTCATTGAAAAAAGAAATGACTTCTACGCGTAAAAGTATGTGTGCTAGTAAATTAATATATTTTTTATCAACAATATTGAGCAAGCTCGTTGAAGCAACAGGGGACCCAAAGGCTGGCAGCTACCTTGGCCAACGAATAAGTTTGGCCATACAAAGGGGTAATGATGCTCGTATTTTGGGTTCCCTACCCCGTTGTAGTGGTTCGAGGAGGCTTTTGATTTATTGTAATTAGTGTATATAGTACTGTTTTTAACAATATTGGTATAATATTTATAATAATCAACTTATGATAGTTTTAATACGATTAACCACTTAAAAATGATACTCTCAATTTATTTTACTACTTAAATTTTTAAAGCTTTTATTTTAACATTTTGCGTATTTTAAAATACATCATTAAAAATCTAACTTTATGTAGATTTTCTGTTAACTATTGTGCTTGTGGTAATTTTAATTTCTTTGGAAAAATAATAGGCTATATAACATCACTCTGTAATTCATAGAAATAATAATAATTCTTTTTATCATTGTTTTATCCGTATCTGAGAGTAAATTCTGCCAAAAAAATAGGCCGATTCCCAAATAATAGAGTCATGACTCAACACACAGCAAAAACTTTATTCTTGAAGATCTTGAAGAGAAGTTAATACAAAAGATCATACGATGCACATCGGTGTTATATAAGGAACCGCAAGTTGTTCAACGAAAGTGAAATCAACTGGGAAGCCATACTAGTAGTAGTAGTCATGTATTATTTAAGAACCTGAATGGTAATTGTTATTGTAATCCTGTTTTATTATTAATTTTATTTATATTTATTTTCCGCCCGCATTTGTGGTATTTGCATCATTATTGTGAGTTGTAACGTGATGTTTTATAGCCTACAGGGTGATGTTATACAGCCTACCTTATTGGACGGGTTATCTATAATTGGAGTATTTTTTGTGAATATATTTGGTATGAAATAGGTGTATGCGTTTGAATAAACACACCATCTTTATGTAGTTATATAGATGGCACATAGATTGATTTATTGCTAGTCTCCTATGAAATATATTACAAATAATGCATTGATTTATATTGAAACATTTTTTTTGCAATTTTATCAAAATATTTTTTTTTAAATCTAAAGTACAAAGATTTGCACTTAATAACTTATACATTTGTTACACGTCGTCAACGGAAGTCATCTTTTTAAATTGTATGATAAATTTTAATTACTTAATACCATAGATAAAAACTATCATTTTTTCAACACGAACGAAAACGTGTTAGTTTATAAAAAGACAATTATACATTGTTATTATACGGGTATATATAATTGGAAATTTTCCGGTTATTTTGCCGGCATTAATTTTGCCGCCATCTTTGATTGCGTTCTGAATTTGCGTAATACGGCAAGTCAATGATCTTTTGTTTTTAATTATTGATTGTTTTGTATTGAATAATTAATATAATATACGTTTGCGATTGTTTTTTTTTATTGTATTAATAAAATGTTTGTTTTTCTTAGATTCATTATTAGGTTAATTCATTAAAAATTGATTTGAATTATGTGAATTTATTTTTTTTTGATTGAATATCGCTTTCGTAATATCGCCTATTACGTCAATGATAGGCTGATTTAAATAAAAAAAAAATTGTTAAACTTTTAGTTTCATTTAGTAAATTATAATTCATTAAATACATTCTTAGCACAAAGTAATAACTCATAATACATTAGATAATTATATTTGTTAATACAAAAATCCGTTACATAAAGTGTAAATAAAAAAAGTCTAGAACATTACTCTCATAACACGCGTTCATCGTTTAAAACTAACTAAACGGTTGGTTCGGATAAATCACGGTTACACATGAAAGATATCGGTTGCAGTGAAAGTGAGAAGTTTCTAGACGTTTCGAATGTAGGGCGGTTAATCCGAAGACGGATCGTGACGCAATACCTTGTGTAACACGGCTTTTTGCAAATGGCCGATCTGATTTTTTTTGGTGACAATATTTTTTGGAATATTTTTAATGAATCGTGTAATAATTGCTATTTAATATATCAGAATCTAGTGTAAATCAAATAAAAACAAATAAAGTTAAATACAAAACATTTAGCAATATAAGAAACCAATAAAATCAATAAAAACTTAGACTCAATTCCGCTCTATCTTTGCCATTAAAATTACTTAATAATAAATAAAAAAAGATATCTTTTTGTCATTATGACATTTAAAAGAATGCAATTCAATGCAAAATGTGACATTTAAAATGCTATTTCATGGAAAATGAATTTACTATTTAACATTTTAATGCTCCGTATAAATCAATATAAAACAAAAAATTCACATAACGCAATAAAAAAAATATATTCCCGCCAAATCCATTGTCACAATGACATTTAAGAGAATGCAATTTAATGCGTGTAATGTTTTTTGTTTTCAAAATTACATAATTTTTTTATTCGCAGTTTATAGGAAATTTATTGTGTAAAATTTGCTATTTAATATTTTAATAAAGCTTTATACTAATTATATCTATTAAAAAAACGAGCCAATGAAGACAAAAAAAAACATAGGCACAATTCGTCCTACCTTTGCCATTAAAATCTTAACGCAATTAAAAAAAAAACAAAATCCCGCCAAATCCATTGTCATAATGACATTTAAGAGAATGCAATTTAATGCAATAACGTGAACAATCCAGCCTTGATGCAACAATAAAGTCCGTTCACCACATGAGTAATCGTTTCTCATTGTAATTATAAAGGCACAGCTACACGAATAACTTAACGACAATGCTTGAAATATAAAATAAGTAATAAAATAAATGTTTTTTTTTAACGCGATCTGCCATTGGCATTAAGCGATAGTTGTTTGGTTTTAACTAGAAAAAAAGTAAAGTCTAAAAAGTAAAGGAGGAGTCTTAATCATAAGTAGGCGTGGTGATTATCACTTGACAAAACCACATATTGTCAGACGGCAACCGCTCTGCATAAAAATCAGTAACCTGTCAAAACCTAGGCTAGAATAAAGCAGACCCTGGTCAAGTAAGGGAAAATGCTAGGAAGAAAAAGAAAACCACATTCTTTAGAAAAAAAAATAATAATATCCTTTTTTATTCGAAACACTGCACTGGTCTAAGTTAATAACAATTAACATGGATACTTATTTATGAGCATGCTGAATTCTGAAGTTTTATAATATATTGTTTTTTTTTAGTTATTACTTCTAAGAATTATGTTTTGAGCAACGATTTTTAGGACTTTATGTATGTTGCGTTTAATTAAAAACACATTTTTTTATAAAAATAATGTTTTTTCATAAATATTTTAAGCTATCCTTTTTATTCTTTGTTTGGCTTAAAAAAGTAAGTTAAATAAGTTTAATAAATACACGTAATCATAGCACGATATCGTTTCTTATATTATGTTGTATGTACTACAACAAAGCCCTAATGGCCTAATTACAAACACTAGTTACAGCGTAACAGACAGACAGACAGACGTGGGTTGAATGATTCAAGGATTACGTCAATTGTAAATGTATGTTCATCTTATATTCAAGACATACTGCGATTTCTTATAAAGTATAATAGTTTTAAAACTCACGATGAAATATTGTTAGTATCAAAAGAACTCTAAAAATATTTTTAATGTCGTGAAAATATGGCTTTTGCTTAATAATTTTATAGTAATAAACTTAAAGACATATATTTTTAATATTTAAAAATGAATTGCTGTTCGTTAGTCTCGCTAAAACTCGAGAACGGCTCGACCGATTTGGCTTATTTTAGTCTTGAAATAATCGTGGAATGCCAGGGAAGGTTTATACGGTAGAAAATGAAAAAATTTGCGAAGAAAATTTATATTTAAATATGTAAAATAAAGACTCTATAATGACACTGGTTGACATGACAACGTCTGTCGGGTCCACTAGTATTTTTATATAAAAATGCGATAATTTCTGAAGTTGGATAGATTCTGAAGCTTATACAATTAATAATATGTTTTTTACTAACTTATACTGGTGAAATCACGAAGTGGGGCTGGAATATAATATATGTATAATTATATATGTATATATGTATGTTATTACGTAAATCCAGCTAACATACAAAGTTAGGTGCGGTAGAGCTTAAACTTTAAATCCAGATTCTAGACCAGGGCCGGTCACGCAAGACCTTTTAATATTATATATTTATTATATAGCTTATTTCAAAGTAAATAAGGACTAAGTTTATTTACTCACTTTAGTAGTAATGATGCAAACTTTATATTACGAATTACTGAAAGGTAAAACTAGAGTGGAACATACTTATACACTAATATATGTATATACATATGTATGTAGGTATAATTGTGCAATATGTTCAATATGCATCTGTAATTCATTACTGTTTTTAAAACCCTATTTTACGAATAAAATATATGGGTAGATAGATCTTTTCCTTCTTATCAGATAATCAAATTATGAGTTCATATAAACATAAGATAATATAATATGATAAATTAAAATATATGTTTTTATTATTTGTAAATTCGTATAAACAACAATTTTTGGATAAAAATGAATACATAAATAAATACTTAAAAAAGTACAGTTGCCTATCTTAGTAGCTTAACGGTTCAGGGCACTGATTTCCAAACTGTATTCCGAATCTCCACAAATTTATACCCCAATATCAAATAAATATAAAATTAACAATAACAATATTGTTATCAAACTTAATTTTAATACTAGTAGTAAGTAATCACCATTATTAAATTCAATATTTCTTTTCAGATTTCCCAGGCATGTGCTTCGCCTCAACACGCTGTGCGACCGTCGAGCCCGGCAACTCGTGGGACCTTGCCCCCTTCTGCGGTCGCAGCACATGCCACATCAGCCAGGACGAACCCCCCAGGCTTCTGGAACTCGTCGAGGACTGCGGACCTCTTCCTTTGGCCAACCCCAAGTGCAAACTTGACACTGGTAAGTTTAGAAACAATTTTGTAGCCAAATTTTGTTAATTTTGTTTTTTTATATTTTATAAATGAGGAGGTCTTAAAGTTCTTTTTAATAAACGTTTGCTCAATTTTAAGAGATGAATTAACTTTAACTTTCATGTTATATATTTATACGAGTAGCACATATGCTTAAAACCTACCTAACCGATATTTTAAGAAACTTCAAAAGAACAGTGGAGTCGGTTGTATTTTTCTATGAAAACATAAGAACCCAGTACACTATTCAATCATCTAATGATGAGAATATGAGAACAAAAATTCAGTATACCTAATAATGATAAGAAACGCCTCAGTAATGGCAATTTGCAGTATATGACTAATAAAACCTTGTTTAACTTGATTGTAACAATGGTATTACTGATTGCGATAACTAGAGGTAACTTGTGACCATCAGATGACCTTTGTGCTCTATTAATCTAAGATTTTAGACAGCTTTTGTACGACTTATCTTTGATATACCTGTTGATTCACTTTTATGTCATTGTCATCGGTGTAAAATAAAAAGTATTTGTTATTGTTGTTGCCACAGGATCTCAACCCTATTCAAGACAGTCCCAATTTTATAAATTATAGTAGATTAATTACGATTTTATATTTATCTTACTTTATAATTTAATATTTTAAAACTTTAAACTACTTTTATAGAGAACATACGCATGTACCGGGTTTTTCGAATTAAGTGAAAAAAAATTCAATCTTCTTAGGAATGATAAAATGAATGGATAAGGAATAAGATGGAGTCCTTATACATGCAAAGTTTTATGGTCCTGACAGACCTTGTGTATTTAAATGATTTTTCAAGTGTAACTAAATCTTATATTCCCTTTCAGAAAAAACCAACAAGACCGCGCCTTTCCCTGACTGCTGTCCAGTATTCGTATGTGAAGATGGCGTCAAGTTAGAATACCCAGAACTCCCCATCCCTCCCGCAGAAGAAAAGAAGGAGGAAGCAAAAGCCTAAATTAAAAAAAAATCTAGTTTTAAGCTTTAATTATCTGTGAACGGACGCGTAATTGACATTGACGTTCCATTTTCCAGCGTCCATTTCGAAATAGCCCTTTGTGTTTATGGATAAAAGTGATTTTTTTATATGGACCGCTTTCTAATTGTATTATGACTAACAATTAAGTATTGTTCGAAATTCTAAGCGGTTTCCTATTTCCGGTCTCATTCATGTAACTGTGACTAAATTGTCCTTTGTTCGCAGTGGCGTTTTTTATGTTGGTCACATTTTTTACGATCGTCGTGTTTTTTTTTAGAAGTTTATCGGCCTTTTTTACTTGAATGCCTGCCTATTATAAGTGAAGTTTGTGATATTGATTAAATAATAGAAAAGTGATTCAATAAAAAATACAAAATTTCTAATTTTTGGATTTTATTTATTCCCCACATATAAATACAATACAAAACTACGCCGTATCATTCACTGTTAAATTTTTACACATAACTATTTTTTGTTATAAACATTAGTACATACTATAAAAACTATAAAATATTAAAGCAAGTCTTTTCATATGAACGAAAACATATTTTTATGTATAAAAAAAACTATTTACCGGTTAACCTACTTATTTTTTATATTGAAATTAGTTATTTATTCCTATATTCAAGCAAAAGCTATTATTATTTAGATTATAAGCGTATGTATATCTATATACATTGCGATAAAATGGTCCTTCGTTCCCGGATAAAAATTTAGGCACTGCTGGTAGACTATTACAAAGTAAAATAAAGTAACAGCCTGTACATATATCTCACTGCTGAGCATAAGCCTCTTCTTTTATTAGGGCGAAGGTTATGGAGCTTAATCCACCACGCTGCTCCACTGCGGGTTGCGGATATACATGTGACAGAATTTCTTCCGTCACATGGAGGTTTCGATGTTTTCCTTCACCACCGAGCTCGAGATGAATTTAAACATAGCGGGTTTGAACCCGCAACCTTCGGCTTATATCGACGTGCTCTCACCACTAGGCCATCTCGGTCGGCTGGTAAATTATTAAACAGTAATATATTTCATGATTGAAATATATTAAAAAGAATCATATTAGAAAGTACCTACAGTCAATAAGCGTTTTATTTGTCATGAGACTAAATAAAGCTTTTGACTAAAGACATTCTATTGACTGATAGCACTAGTTGTCTGCAATTGGCTATTTCATTTCATAAAGGAGATTTTTCATTTTGGGCCAACTTTTTGTATACCATATAATTTTATTAATAAAATAGCAGTTAATAAGAAAAAATCGCTTAATTTTTTTGTTATCATGAAATCATTGAACAGCAAATTGAGAAACACAATATTTAATGACAGATATTAAAGTAACATATCACTACAGACAATTCACCAACGCCATCCGCCGTTTCTATTTTGTATCGCAATATTACATTAACTTATTTTTAACTTCCACATAAACTAGAAGAAAATGTTTTGTTGAACATTTCCTAGGCAATTATTAGCTATATTTCTATGTTGTGTACCTTCGTAGGCCTGGCCCAGGTACATTTCTAAAACACCTCCTTTACTGCTGAGCCCTGAAATAAAACTAGGTATTTATCGTTTTACCGTGGGAGAGTTATGCATTTGCACGAATGGGCCGGCTCGACCGGAGTGATACCACGGCTTCACAGAAAACCGGCGTAAAATGACGTTTGCGTCGTGTTTCGCCGCGAGAGAAACGGTACTGGAGACCCAATTCCCCCCCCCCCTTCCCCATTCATTCCCCATCCATACCCTTTGGTGTTTTGGTGTAACTCCTTTGGTGTTGCAAGTGTCCATGGGCGACAGCATTCACTTAGCATCGGGTGATCTGTCAACTCGTTTGCCGTCCTATATCATTAAAAATAAATATATATTTTTAGTTCATTTAATTTACAGAACATTAGCTATCTGCCAGTGAAAGTCATTTTAGGTGTGGTAGCGGTGACAAATTAAACCAAATTTTAACTCAATAATTTATTTGGGAATAATGAATCTCACAAGTATAATAAATACAGAATACAGTAACTCTCAACACTTTAAATACGTATATTATATAAACATACAGCTAAATGTGGTACAATTATAAATTAAAATTAAAAAAAGTTAAATATTCTTTGTAACACGACAGAAAATCTATGCTCTTTGACAAAACTACGTAATTAACCATAGACAAGCCAATCGTTACGGTAACAGTCTATAAATACAATTTCTTTAACATTTTTTAATCTATATCTAAACACAGACTTAACATTATATGATATTATATATTTTTAAAACGTTATTATATGTTAAAATAATCAACTATATTGTTAAATCACAATTCTCCTAATAATATTTAGTTATATTGCACAAAATAGACATCGATCGCTTAATATTTTCAATTTGAGCTGTCCACAAGCAAACATTTAACATGGCCGACCTCGGAAAGCGCGCGAAAACTTTGACAACTAACGTTGACCGTTCTGGCTATCTGAATATTTTTAAATCGAAAAGGTTTTGTTTAAAATTAAACTTGAAGATTAGTTATATTATAAACTTTCGTCGCGAAAAATACAATTTTTATTATAATAGTTTTCATGAAAATATATTTGAGGATGTCGATGTTAGAACGACTTTTCGACAAAAATAAATCACATTAAAAATTTAGGTCGTTAGGTCGTACCTATATAAACTTAAATAGGACATTTATTTTTTTCATGAATACTCTTAGTATTTGAATTAAATACTTATGAACAATAAACCTACAATAGTTATTAATATAATAGCTTTATAGTACTTTAAAAAACTTAAAAAAAATGCTATTATTTTTTTCCCGGATTAAGTCATTTCCCATCGACATTCTCATTTGTGCTACTATTTCGATGGAACGTAAAAACTGATATGTCAGTTTGTACATCATGATGATTAATAAAAATAAATAATGAAAAGAAAAATCTTATTAATATTATATTTCATTAAAAAGCAAGAGGTAGTGTAAGGAAGATAAAAATCATTGGTACGATTTCAAAAATCTTAATGAGTATGAAAATAGCACTGGTTCTCAAACGCTGCGTGACTTCACCAATAAAATATCCCCTATTTTATATACATTTATAGAATAATTCCTCTCATATTGACCTTTTTTATTATACTTATTAAATACATTTTTTTTTATTATTTTTACTACCGAAGATATGCTTCAAACAATGAAGTGATTTTATGTTTCGTAAAACTAACCTACGTGATCCGTTAGTGAAAGAGAACACAATATCTGTGAATAGTTTTGTTCCTTTTTAATGCCAAGTCTAGATCACGTAGTTCAATTTATAGTCAATTTCAATCCGATTTGTATATATGTAAACAAATCTCAAATTTTTATACAATGTATTTCATCCAATGAACACTTAGTTTTGTGTTTTTTTTAGTAGTATGTTACAAATTTGCAATGGATTCGGGTGTATTTCTTTCAACGATTCTTCGAATATCTGTTTGTTGACATAATATACAAATAAGATTAACTCATGTGCATGCTTATCCCTAACTAAGCGTCGCGCACATAGATTAGAAAAAAACACCTCAAAATGCATAGCAAAAATAATGAAAGAAGCACATTTTTCACCGAACATCTCCCACTAACACTACACTCGCATTGAAAAACCCGAGAGTAAAAAATATATCAGCGTATTTTACTATGACGATACTTTAACCACTGTTACTAAGCCTGAGCCACTCTTAAATCTAAAATTCAGATCGAATATACTCGAAAAAACGCTGCCACATACTAAAAATGGTATCGACACTGGTTCCCAAACCGCGACACCCATGAGTTCCAAATCATATAAGGTAATACTACGTTTTATACGCTACGTATATAGTCTCTACACCGGTTTATCCAATAACGATTCGTCTATTTCTAAGGATAACCTTAAAGATCTAATTTTTAATTTTATTTTGTTGGCAATCTCCTAAAATCGGGTTTCGAAGCTCGGTTAGGGGGTAAAAAATATTTTTTTATATTTTTTTTCTGTTTAATTTTGCAACTATGTCACAAAATGTAGCCGTTCTAACACCTATAACAACTTTCGCTACTCTTTGGGCTAAATGTCAAAGAATTTCCATTGTATTTCGACTCTTATTAAATTAGCCGTAAGGGCGTTATTTGCACGTCAACGAGTAGCCCACAGTGTATATAAAATATTCTACGAAATCCTATAAAACCTTTATAAATGTATACAATATTGAAAACTGATTGTCAACATCGATTCGAACTAAGTACATCACTAATTGTAAGCTTCATAACATTATAACAAGAAGCATAATATATTCTATCATAATATATATTATTTTAAATAATAACTAATATAAACTAACAGTTATTTATCTGTCAATTTCTAAGGAATACTCAGGTATAGCATATAGCTTTCAACTAAAAAATATATGGTCTTAAAAATTTATATTTAATTTAGTATGGATACTAATTTTTCTATTTTGTAAACAAAAAAATTTTTTGACACTTGCGTTATTGGCAGTTGTTTTCCGTTTATTAAATTCCATTACGCAAATTAATGTATTTTTAATATTCACTAATGTTATCAATAGATACATTTTTTTTATAAATAAAATGATCTAAATTAAATAATCTACTCGTTTTGTGCGGTACGGCGACCTTTTACCATTAATTTCTCTACATTTTAACAATTATTTAATAATCTAACCACTTATTAAAAATCTTAACATCGATCTAACATACAACGTCAAAGTTTAAGAAAGAGTTTTAAAAATTTTCCAGCCATTTCTTATTCCGTCGAAATTGTTTAAAAAATATCTGTCGTTAAAATTTTTAAAATGTAAACAAAATTCTCTACTACAAATAAATAATCGAAATAAATTTATTCCAAAAATGAAAATAGTAGCACCAAAGATATTTTTGTTTAAGTTTTACAAAATTTATTGGGGGATATTTAAAAATATATACTATAATAATTTTTTGTGCAAGTTTTGTGATTTAATTGTCCGTATCTTGTTGAAAATATAATAAAATATTTATTAATAAAATAGTTTCGGATCTTATATTAGACAAATAAATATATTAAAATAACTTAAACTTAGTTAAAACAATTTGTTAATCATTGAAGCCTACCGTAAGTAGATTAGCAAAATCTTCGCTACGTTTTTGTCTCGATTAAATGATCAGGCGCATTTTAATATTAAAGTAAAACATACAAATGTCTATATTTACTATTAAATATACACAAAAAATAGAAATACCAACAAAATATAATAAAAATTCGTCATTATTATAAATCGTAACAATACGCCTCCTGGCTAAGAATGTGCGATGTTTAATTTTAACACTCCATTTTATAATAATTATTATCTTATTAATAAACGCGCAGTAACAACATATTACTAACATTTTGTCACTGTCTAACATTTAACAATGGATTGATTTAGAAGAGGACAGATAGATTAGTTGAGAAAATCACGTTTATTAATAAGTATTTAGAATTTTTATTTGAGATGAAAAGTTAAGGTGGTGAAATTTAGATGTCGATACCATAGCAAGATAGATTGTTTTAATTTAATTAATTTTGCTTCATCAATATTATTAGTAAAATAAGGAGTAGGTATAGTTTTATTATTGATTGTTATATTATTATTATTATCTTTTTTTTGGATTTGTTAAGCCATGATATCGACGAAGAGTTTTAGAATTTTGTCATTTAATTCATTTTAACCGCTCAGTCTTATGACGTTTTGATTTAAATTGAAGGGGTATTATCATAGACAAGACACTGTTAAACCTCTATCAAAAGTTAATTTTCAACTTGCACAAATTTAATGTTTCATATGATTCAACAATTATTTTTTTGTAATTCTAATTAACCCTTAACGTCTTGCCTATCAAATAAAATACCCCATACATTAATTATTGCTCGCCAAATAGATATAACGCTACAAAAATGCAAAGATCCATCTCTGTCTAACCTATAGTGTTATGTCTTTCTAACGCATAATGTATGAGGTTGAAAGGACCCCATGACAACAATTTATTCTGGTTTCAGGCGGTGCCATTGTACGATGGTCTGTCGAGGTTTGGTGATCATGTCCTGCCAGTGTTTTGTCTCTGTAGCTCCTGACCCGTTTTTACCTGGAATGTTTGAGAAACAAATTAAATTAAATTACAAGAAAGATATATGTGTAACTTGCAAAAAGCAAGATATTGGTCAGTTTTGAGAAGGTTTTAATTGTTCCTGGTATGCGTAATTTGGTATGGGTTTTACTATGTTTAACTAGTTATATTTGGTTTCACTACCTAATTTGCCTTGCCATTTAAATAGTCTCAATCTTTCAGTGGAAGGGATGTGCTTGAAAAATGACATTTATGATGAAACAAAACCTCTTACGGTGCCAAAAGCCACGAAGTTGCCACCAAAATGAAAGTGTTTAACTTACTAACTATAGTCAATTTTTTTTAACAAAATACCAATAAAAAAAGCAGGTTTTATTACTCACCGGCCAATAGTATTCTGCCGATGAGTTCGTTCCGGCCGATGTTGTCGAAGTCCATGACTTGCACATCCAAGGAGCACTCCCTGATCTTCTCCCAGGGCACGTTGAAGGAGAAGGAGTCGTTGAAAACTGGATTCAACGTGCATTTGAAGACAGCTGTCTTGCGTTTCTCTATACGTTTGTCACCAAACTGCAGCCAGACTTTTACGTATGGATCTGAAAAATAAAGTAATAAAAAAAATTAGAAGGTTATTAATTTATTAGTTATGCTCTATAATAAAATTCTATTGGTATGATCCACATATTGGGTACGGAGCTTATTATTTTGTCTACGCTCCTTTACCACAGTTTAGTTTGTAGATGTTATGTATTTTCTTCCACGTAAAGAGGTGATGATTTTGAATCAGTTGAACAGATTTTAAAGGTTCCAACTAGGAACCAGACCAATAACAACTTCCAAACTAAAATCGCAACAAAATTAGTTCATTCCTTTGAATCCTTTGAGAGCCGTGATGCCACAGACAGATACACTGATACAAAAATACCTAGTTGCACACATGAAACTAAAAAAACTTCAATTTTAGGTAAAAAATTGAAAATCACAAGTTTGTAATTGAAGCAATGTAATGCATATTTTCCCATAAACCTAAATAGCCTTCTAAGATTCTAATAAAAGCTTACTTTGCGAGATAAAATAAACAAAATGAAAGTACATTTTTAATAATGATGCTCTAAATCTGACTCGTGACGTTATCCCACAAAAAAAGAGAAAATAATATTCACCGCTATAAGTAAAAGTTAGCTGAAATGGGCGAAATATTACTGCGTAAGCGAAACTAATTTGATTTAGTAAACAACAAGTTAAAAGGGGTTCGTTGCTCATAGCCATAATCTCAATGTTTCTGACCTTTTTTTATTTCAATGTGTACTATAAATCACTCAATACTGCCCGTTCCGAAAAATGTTCAGATTTTGCTGGTGTAAGCTCGAACGTTTCAGGCAGGTATTATTTTGTTAGTCTAAAATGTTTTTTTTTTATTTCTACTAATATTATTATACCTAAATGTAAATGCAGTTATGTGTATATTTTCACATTATACATAAACGTTCAACCTTTTAGTATCATACTTCGCTGCTGCTAGATGAGTTACCACTAAACCACTAAGTTACCTAAAAACTAACACAAACAAAATCTTGTCCTAACTAACTTTTACCCCAAACAGTCGTTAACTTGATAAACGTCTTGGTTCAATGATCGAGTTTCAGAATTATGTGCCTAATTGGTCGTTTCAGTAAGTCCTGATTTATGACTCAGTCGACAATTTGCGGATTAACAAGACAGCTACAATTAATTTACAATTTTTAAAAGATTAATAATAATCTACGCGATGAAAAGATTCGTCTTCTTACAACGATAAAATAAATATTTTGACGGATTATCCTTTTGTGACGTGGCTTTGTTGTATATTAAACTTTTATACTTAAATAATAGAGATTATGCATGTATTTTTTTATATTTTTTAAACGTTTCTACAAGTCATTATTATCATCAAAAAAATATGAGGTATCTGAAATATAAACAATTAAGCTAAAAAAAAAATTAAAAACCACTACCATTTTTCCGTGATTTAAACGCGAACATTTTCGCGCGCGTATTCTGTGACGTCAGGATACACGAAAGCTCTGGATACTAGTCCTTTACAACATACTTGTTGA